>WMED01000483.1:0-29146 GCA_019650415.1 Pipa parva
GCTGTGTGCACGTTTAGCAAATGGGATACGCCATTGGTACACCTTATTGTTTTCATAGTCGTGTGTGTCTCGATCAAATTTCTTCTTTTTAAGATTAATGATTGATCGCTCATAATCATCTAAAAGGTCATCAAGTCGTTTATCCAATACATCCAATTCATTTGTGGACTTAAAGTCCGAGATCTCCCTCTGCAGCTTGTCTATTTCTTGTTGCAGATCCTGTTTTTGGATCTCTTTGTATTCCAATAGCAATCCAATCAACTTAAATGAACACTCAGAAAGGGTGTCATCCCATCTTTTGGCCAAGGCGTGATCCTTGGGAATACAGATGGGGATCTTTTTAATACGGAGACCCCTGGGTATCCTTTTAACTTCAGAGTACTCCTTCAGTGTCCTTGCATCCCAATAGACACGGATCTCTTTCTTCAAAAGAAATTCAAGTGATTTAAAGGAGTTACGTATATTACCATGATCCTCAGGGGTCGATGCATTAAAGTGATTCACTGTCGAATCACGTAAGGGATTGTGATGTGATGTTTGGCGCATCCTCCGATTAAAGCCCCCAGTAGCCATTAGAGTGCAGTCAAAGTAAATAGATAATGTAAAACAGACGTAAAACAGATAGTGCAAGGCCGTATGGCACAATGAGGAGAGCTGAGCCCAGTTGGCTAGGAAATGTAGGAAGGTGGTGTGGCTCGCTGCAAATCCCCAAAAAATGCAAACTTTGCGTGCAGCAATTGGGGTGCACAAAAATGCCTGGGAATCCAATAGAAAGAACGTTGTGCACTCCCAATAAAATTTAAAACAAAAATTTATTGCTATGAAGTCATAAAAGCAGGAACATCAGAATAACAGAATAACTGACATGACATCAGAATAACTGACATGACATCAGAATAACTGACATGACACCTATACACATATCTACCCTGTTTTGTTTTATTTGCTCTGGAAAGCTCCGCTAGCATGTTGCCATTGCATGCCTAAAAGACTAGCATCTTCTAAATGTTCCCACAAATTGTATTTCTGAAATGGCTTAACCAATAATTATATAAGAAAGGCTTAGCTGGTGCTTTCTGCACAAATTGCTATCTAACGCATGCAAAATAATGTACTATAAGTAGCAATTTATTCTATTTATTGTACAGGTATTGATGTGTATTGAATTTGTACTATTTTTAAGGCATCACCATGGTAACTGGCCACTTGACAGAGCTCCAGTGTCAGAGCTCAGCAGAAATAGAATAGGAACAGGCACAGTATGGTTGTATGGAATGACCAGTCTCCTCCCTCTGCCAGTGGAAAGCAGAGATATTAGAAGAATGGTTTAACCATCTGTTTCATGGGAAATATTATAAAATAACTGCTAACGTGTGTACTTAATTATAATTATACAGTATATGCATAATAAATATATATCAAAAGGAAAACTAACCTCATTAAAAATATTTTAGTTTTGTATTTGTCTAAGGGAACAATTTGTTGAAGTTCTGTTTACAAGCTTCTTATAACAGTATGAGCAGAGGGCATTGCTTCTGACTAGGGAACATGGTTTGACATCATGGAAGCATATCTTAGGGGTTTGATTTTTTTGGAAATCGATTTCATTAGCTGAAGAAAGGCAAAAGCAAATCTCATATTTCGCTCCTAATCTGCAACTATAAAACACAATTTGCCACATTAATGTTTACGCACCCCATTTTAGCACCCAACTGGATTTTGTGAAGCATATCATTTTTATGGCAGACAACTATTTATGATCCTTTTTATGGACAGGTTATAATTCTTAGTATAGTGTAATTTATACTGCTTTGACCATTTTGATTTATTTTACCTTTTTTTCTCTTAGGTTAGTCAGTGTTCCTATGTGTAAAACATACTTTTCCTAGGGAAAATGATAGGGGCCATGAGGTCTACTATTGCCGACTTGCAAAACTGTAAAATAATAAAAAGGAAATCATTTGTCCAAACCTCCAACTCTTTCCTTAACCCTACAGTACAAATCACAAATCCAACATACCAAGTTCTGACCATGCACTTTAAGAATGCAATAAACACTAAAAGATAACAAAAACACAGAGACCCAAGACTAATGCCTGATTATTTTAGGTATAATTGAAATCTTAATGACCATACATGAAATCTGTATGACCATACATGAAATCTGTATGACCATGGGCGCACTGCAAAGATATGTGCTGCATATAGAGAAGTTTAAACTGAAATCACAAGACTGCACCCCCTATTAGCCACATACCACCAGCTCGAAAGGAAACCAGCTGCCAACCAGGGACCCCATGCCCTACTTTAGCACATCTGTAACAATTATATTAGCTTCCTAGTTGCCTAAGGCATATTACCATAAACTCTTATTTCTGACCCTATTTCTCAGGACCACCGCTCTAAATTGTGTGACATAAAATCTTCCCAAGTGCCCCAATAAATAGGGAAGGATGGTGGGAGACTGCTTCCTGTCTGTTTCGACTCCTTCTGTGCCCAACTCCTCACTATCCTCTTCCTGTCCACATTCTTCCCAGTCATATCTGCAATCACCAATTGTTCTGGGTTCCATTTTCTTTCTTCACTGCTGAGGTAGATCAGAATGTTCTGTTGTCTCTAAAGCCATTAATTTTATCTTGGCTCTCAAAGTAGTCCACACCTTCCACATTTTTTAATGTTTCTGCATGACACAGTGTAATTAATAGAAACAATTAGTTCTATATTTGAGAACTGTGGCAGTAGTACACCCACCCTCACAGGCTAACTCTAGTTAATTTAAATAGTTGACAATATGGTATGCAACTATGCTTTTGATTGCATTTGTATGTAATTGTATGTACAATCACTTGATCTCTTTATTATATTTAATTTATAGAAAACATTTTTTTTCATATAGTTAAACCCCTTTGCAGTTTACACAAAAAGACTAATCTATTCCCATTGTCTGTTCACAGAAACAGTTCTCCTACTATTCAATTTGGCAATCCGTTGTTTCATAAGGCTAGTTTGCAGTTACCTCTGGCTACTTTTTTACTGTTCATCACAGTTATTGGTGATAATTGTTCTTAAGGATGGCAGTTTTTCTTTCATATTTTTATTATTATGATATAATTTAACTCAGATAACATTTTAATGATCTGTATAAAAAAAAATGTTCTGAACATCATTTACTTATGAAGAACGTTTATACAAATCATTTGCTTATACTTTTAGAGAAGATCCATGTTTTAAATAAATAATAAAGAGTCCGTCGTGTTTAACTTGTGTATAAATCCCTGTGCAAAGAAAATTACGCAGGAGTTAAACCTGATGTTTAGGGCTATGAGATTTCTAGATAAACCTTGATGTTTGGCCTGGGGTTTTGCATTGTTTGGCATACCTTTTGCATTGGGTTGAGTAATCCGAGCAAATGTTAAACATATATGAATTCCAGATACTTTATGTAATTACAAGTGTGTAAAGTAAGCAATCATTTGGAACTCATTCATACTACTGATGCTTTCCCAGTACAAATGATGCACCCCTCACCCCTGGACAGCTGCAAGAATTAGCTAGAAGGAATGACTCCATCAGTAAATTAAGAGATGAATTATGTGTACGTTACCTAGTGCACAATTATCTAAAAGGTTTTGGGATAATGTGCCAAATATTCATGCCACAGAGCAATGTACAATGCCACTGGAGGGCCACTGCTTATTGTTTAACAAAACTAGGCTGCTGGCTGTGTATTATATCTAATGGGGAATTATATTTAGATTAAAAAGGTCTCTGTTATGTTTATTTTAGCTCTTCTCCTCTTGAAAATGCCTTTTTTTCCCCCCAAAGTTAAATGTGTCCCTTTGGAAAGTTATGGTGATTCCAAAAGAAGATTTGCTACCAAACAATGGACTGCTAATTCACTTCTAAATAAAATTCAAGAGTACAAATGTAGTGAAAATTATTTAGATTGTAAGCTCTATGGGGCAGGGACCTCCAACCTCTTGTGTCAACCGCAACCTAGCACTTAAAGTGATGTATCCTTGTTATATTGTTTTATGCACTTTTCCCATGTCTATATTATACTTGCTGAATTGTACAGCGCTGCATAAATTTGTGGTGTTTTCTACATAAAATTATACATACATACAAGCATTTGCAATTACTGGTCCGTTTTCAAGTGGGATAAAGAATAAGAATATTGTTGATTGTTCTCTAAATCTTTCTTGTTTAGTTATCAAAGAGGTTTATGCAACTATTCTCTGTGATAATACTGGCAAACTAAATGTGACTAAAATGGTGATATTGTCTTTACATTAATGTAGAAATATTTTCTCCTTAAACAGACCATAGGGCGCTGGGTCTAAGGTACACCCAGTATTCACCCAGAGCCTCCATAAGGAGGTTAGGACTTAGCTGCAGTGCTATACCCAGGTTGCGGCAGAGCAGATGGTCATGGCAGGCAGGGGTCAGTGAAATCTGGGAAACAGGCAAGGGTCAGAACACAAGAAACTAGGAAACAGGATAACACTCAGGATCAGCAAACAGAGTCTTATAATCGGGCACTGATACTCAGGACAGGCGGGTTTAAATAGGAGACTTGGTGGGAAACGCAACCGTGTCAGAATATCATGACCAAGTCAAAATACTGCACCGCATCTGCGCCGGAGTGACACACCTGCGACTGCATCAGAATATCGCGACTGCGACGGAATGCTGCGACCACAAGGGAATGTCATTTTCCTGACAGACATCACTTCAAAACACCTATTTATGGTTGAATTCTCTCAGAGCTGGCATTAGGGGGGGGGGGGGGGCAAACTGGGCAATTCTACTGGTCTCCTGACTCCAACATCATTAGAAAACTCCTCCAGCACTGAATTGCTTCATAACGCTGTGAGGCGAGTCGGGAGGGCAATTCAGGGGAAGCCCATTAATTTGCCCAGGGCCCCAGTTTCTCTAAAACTGGACCTGAATTCTCTATAACAGTCCACTTTGCTAGTGAGCGCCCGGCTGTGCTTAAAAAGCTCTTCTAGACAATACATCACATTAGTGAGACAATATGCAGTCTAGTGAATATGCAGAACTGACTTGGGAATATGGGAAAATTGTTGCAATGTATAACAAATTCACTCTTTCATGAAAATCCCTTGGAATTAGTACTTTTATTTCATTTTTTCCACATATATTTATTTGGTGACCAGCTCCAGAAGTCCTGATGGTAATACTTTAATTAATCTGCTTCATAGTTACTGTTACCGTATTGGCGGCATTTCTAACATTGATAACATTATGTTTTGATCTGGCTACTTTATGTCGGTTCAACTATTTATTTTTGTTTGTACATGTATTTTTTGTAAAATATTTGTACAAAGGATTAAGTCTATTGCTTTATTTGCTCTGAATGTTATTTGCGCACGTAGCAGGCCCCCATGTGCAGTGCTATTTTGTTTATCCTTTTGGATATTCACTTAAAGAACTGTGTTTTGATTAGACTAACCCACAAATCCCAGGAGCATTCAACCGATGGACTGTGACTTGTTAGACTTGTTTCATATAAATATGGACTATAACTGGTGAAGGGATGGTAACTTTTTCAATAAATGGTATATTCACAATGTATTGGCACAACTGACATGCAGTGTAATTAGTCTCCTGGGGTGTAATTAGTATCTAATGGAATACTTGACAATGTTATTAGAGGGCTAATGGACTCTGATCAACACAACTTGCCTAATATACAACATCATTTATGAACTACTGGATATGTTCACCCTTATAGTTAGTATTTGTAAATGAATTCTTTACCTTGCGTATATATTTTGTTACACCAGTTCATTTTTCATGGTGTACAGCAATTAGAATAATGAAACAACTTAATTGGTTTCTATAAATTATTGGACTTGGGAAATCATTGCTCACATTAATCTTCTGTTCTTTTCTTTTGCTCTATAAACCCCACTACAGTTTGCTGCAGCAGTAGTGATTTGCCCAGACAGTGATTTGAAAAGCTGAATGATCATTTTCTGGGGTGGTCATTACTATGTGAAGTGGACACGTCCACTATTTTCAGTACCACTTTACAAAAAACTCACATATATAAGTTTTCATGTTGGTATATTGGGGCTACTGTGATGAAATAGAAATGTCTTGGGCTGAATACATTTAAATAAACGTTTCGATGAACATGTACAATTATTATATCATTTAGTTTATTATTCGGCACTTTCATGTGCACATTAGTGACGTCTTTATTTATCGCTTTGGCGCTAATCCGGATAATTTAAAAGGATAGCAAAGGTTTGCATCATTAATCTCCTGATGAAGTTGCGAAGCGGAAAAGCAACGAAATGCGTAGAGATTTAGAGCCGAATTCACTATAGTCCAAAGTGAGGTGCGGAGTGTTCGCCTCACTTCGGACTGACTGATATACGCTCACTGATGTCCTGCACGCGGACATCAGCGAGCGCATTAAAGGGATTCCAGTCTTGGCGAGAGCAAAAGAGTTGCCTCGCCGAGACTAGAATCCCTTTAATGCGCTCGCTGATGCCCGCGTGCAGGACATCAGTGAGCACAGATCAGTCAGTCCGAAGTGAGGCGAACACTCCGCACTTCACTTCGGACTATAGTGAATTCGGCTCTTAAAGATTGGACTTTTTCATTACATCTCTCATTTGTTTGGACACGCAACCTTTGGAGAAACACATTTGAGGGGGTTATTCAGCAAGCTCTGAAGTGAGACGCATAGTGTTCGCCTCACTTTGGAACAACTGAAATGCGCATGCTGATGTCCGCGTGCAGGGCATCAGCATGCGCATTTCAGTTGTTCCGAAGTGAGACGTACACTACGCGCCTCACTTCGGAGCTTGCTGAATAACCCCTTCGGAGTTTTGGAAAACCACCCTCCTGTTTATTTGGTTGTTGTCATGGTGTTTTTCAACATATGCTGAGCTGCTTATTGTGAAAGAGGCTTGTGGAATCTCCATCTCAATTGATATACAAGGCGATTTAATACATGTGCTCTGGTAAGCACATAGATTGTGTCCTGGTGGATATTCACATTGTGTGTATACTTGGGTGAATTGTTGATCCTTCATTTCTTCACCTGCACAGTGCACGTTTATTTTGAGATTGAAAATCTACTTTATATTAGTATTGAAGGCTTTGGGACTTATTTTTGCTTTAATCACTCAGTTTACATCGTTTAATGCACTATTAGTACCTTTTTTCTTTTTGCGCTTCTTTTTCAGGTAGCAACAGCTACTAACCTTTTCAACTTTTTCATTACATGCTATTCACTCAGTGTTGTTTGTGAGTATAATATATATTTTCTCTTTATGTAAATAAATTACAATTTTACGCTATGAAGCTCTCTCTTGTTTTCAATGGGCTTTGATGGAGAGTGCCTTATGTTTCCGATTCCTGATTTATCTGCACATTGATTTGTACTACAATGAATCTCTGAGCTACAGAATTCATACATTGCCGATGCATTTACTAATATCTGGTGGTGAGCCTCTCCATTAATACCAGCTTTGTGCGCACACACACAAGAGAGTGATTTTCATTTTCTCACATCACTTCCTATTATTTGATTCTGGAAGGCTTTTACTATCATCTCCATTTTTGTTTTTGTTATGATAAGACACTTAGGTGTCTACTTTTTTTGTGCTTTTTTCCTGGTTTTATGTTTTTTTATTGTTACATCCAACCTATCCAACCTGGTTATACATGTGGTACTCAAATATAACAAAACAAGAATGTGTACATTTCTTTTAAGAAGTAC
This sequence comes from Pipa parva, assembly GCA_019650415.1. Taxonomy (NCBI): domain Eukaryota; kingdom Metazoa; phylum Chordata; class Amphibia; order Anura; family Pipidae; genus Pipa; species Pipa parva. The sequence goes on from WMED01000483.1 coordinate 7,763, forward strand.
TGCCTGGCAACCCAAACTAGAAGCTCGGTTTCTGATTTCTGTCTTGGTTGCTAGGAAACAATAAGGTTATCTATTAACACCTCACTGTTTAAGGGAATCATGTCATTGGCTAGTGTTGGGCATACACTTTGTTAAAATTCAATAAATCCTACCCATGTTAGGTCACACAGATTTTGAAAATGTTTTCATTGTTAAGGACAATAGAATGGCATGGAAAAGGTTGTTTGTGATTTAAATATTGGTATAAAAATAACAATGGCTCAGGTATTTGACCAAGTACCAATGCGTTAGTAATATTATATGACATAATTGATTAAAAGTTTTCATTTTTATTAAAAATGGCATTTTTTATGCAAATTAAGGAGCTAAGGGAATATATATTTTGGACAAATGTTTTGAAACTTTAAGGCACAACACCTAATCTAAAATTATCTGACAAATAATAGTTGCATCTTTGCTATCAGCCAATCCATACAGAATGCAGGTTTGCTTCTAGTAGCTTGATATTAGCCGTCAGACTGTAGTCAGTATATTTATATTTTCCACAGAAAGTTTAAAGTGAGAGTGAGGCTCTGTGGGACGGGGTCTGGCTTTGGTCTCATCTGTTGGTCGGGTGCAGTACCACCAGCTGATTTATATTCTATAAATTATTCTATAAATTATTATCATTATTTTATCCACACATTTGTTGGGTGATATAAAAATACAACATTCACTGCAACTTTAAGTCTGCAATTTGATGGTGGTAGGATTTTTTAACACAAATCCTTTTAAATTGGTTAAAGCACTATTAGGGCACTTGTTTTTGCACTTCATTCACCAACTTAGATTGTCCATATATTCTAATGCTGCTCAGTTTCTCCAGCAACTTGCAGGTTATTTCATTCAAGTCTGGGAAGCTTAAACTTTCCCACTATAAATAAAATATGAAAGTAGTGTTGGAGGTTGTAAAGAATGTACGTATGCCTATTCAGAGATTAAGCATGATGCATTCTACCTGCCTGTCTTATATCCAAAATGTGTTTGTCTTCTAGTGCATTGTGTGTGACATTGAAACTGAACTGTCTATTTCTGGAGAGGATCTTCATGCTCTGTGCTGTTCCTAAAGTGCTGTCAGTTTCAGTTCTGCATGTGCCCAAGTGATCCTGATCTATGTTTGCAGTTCTGCTGAACCAGGTCTCTGCCAGAGTTTCCTTGTGAGTCTTACCAGCTGCCACGTGTGGGGGGTAAACCTGAGGGCCATGACCTGGGAGGTTCCTTGCTACAAAGGCCATATTCCCTTGCAGGGATTTAAGGGTGAAGTTTTAAACAGTGTCAACTCTGGTACAGAGGGTCCATTTTACCCCAAGTCATGTTTGTTCCTGTGTCCAAGTCACACCTATTCCGGCACTTAGGGGGATATCCACTAAGGTGTGAATTCGACCGTCAAATTCTCAAACAGTGGTGAAGTTTTAAAGTGTCAACTCCGGTACAGAGGGTCCACTTTACCCCAAGTCATGTTTGTTCCTGTGTCCAAGTCACACCTATTCCTGCACTTAGGGGGTTATTCACTAAGGTGTGAATTCGACCATCAAATTCTCAAACAGTGGATTCCCATAGCAAATCCGCGACCATGACAATTTCTCCATTGTAAAGTCGCAACCGCAACAATTTTAAAACTTGGGACTGTGACAATTTTCCACAATAAAGTCAAGACTGAAACAATATTCTCATTATAAAGACAGTAGCAGTCTACTGAGACTGTCTTTAGCTGGCGAATTCACACCTATATGCAACAATTCGGGCTTTAGTGAGTAACCCCCTTAATCACTGTACACCTTAGCTCCTCCAGGGTTGTACCATCTTGTTTCTGCCCACCCTGCACATTTAGGATGCTTTATTGCTTCCAGAGGTGTAATGGGTTTGGGTATGCTATAGCGCTTCTACTGATGTCCCAGTCATGTGGTAACCCCTTGGCAATCTCTGACACACTTTCAACAACATATTTTGGTACACCCATGCATTGCCTGCTTACTTTAAAAGTTTCAGTCAATATCTGGCAATTAGAATAGAGGACAGATGTGTTTATTACCTCATGATAATCTCTGCATTTGTTAACTGAATTCTGCATCACATTGAGATACATACCCTGCATATCATTTACTTGACATGTGTTCCTATGAACTTTGGATTACCCATAAGGGCATACTTCTAGCTTTGCAATCTCTTCAGTGGAATCTGAACTTTGCTAACTGAGATATAACATGGTTAGAATTGTCTTCAACCATCTGCCACTGGCTACTGCTGGGCTTTGTAAGGCTCATTATTTTATTCAGCTAACAAAAGGCCCATGGGACTACTTGAGGGTGAGGGGTACATTTCTGAGAAATATTTATTGTAAATAACTTGTTAATATCTGATGTGGTTGCTTGCTTTTGGTGTGGCGATGAGCAGAAACACGCCACATTCACTGGGTTCAGTCAGACCTTGTTGTGAGAAGCTGAACATAGCAACATTATGGTTTGGAGACAATTTTGAGACCAGTGCAGGCACTGAACAACTTGTCAGTCCCATACTTGCCAGCGATCAGGTTGTTCCACCATCTGGTGCTATTAAGCTTAGAAACTAACATTTGGCTTAGGCATGTCATATTGCAATGTCGGAATCAGATTATTAATGTCCAGAAATTGTGGAGCTTGGTGCAAAGGAACAGAGTGAGCAATCATGGGTTCTGTTCTTTTTCATGAAACCACATAGGCATCCTACCAAATGATATGTAGATGACCAATATCCTTTTTTAGTTTTTCTAAGAGAAGTTGAGCATCCCACTGTGTGCATTGTGTTTGAATAAGGAGACAGTTAAGAGGTTACTGTTATTGTAACAGTTCTCTTGTTTCTCTTTTAGTTATAGGACAAAGTAGAGAACTTTGGTAGCTGGTAGAGAACATGGTTTGTGAATCAGTTCCCCCAGTTTAGTTGGGTGAGTTGGATGTGTACAGGAACGGTTTTGACTTGATTCTACAACATTCACATTTTTTAACTGTATGACCTCCAATTGTGGAACACTGCAACAAGTGTTTAAATAATTCCTAATCAGAATATTCTTATATTGAAACAAATGTATAACAAAGTAGCTTAAGTCAGTACAGCTTAAGAGTTGTGCAGCTGTGCAGTCTAAAGGGCAAAGTTATCAAACTTGAAAAGTCTACTAGTATGGCTACCTTTCCATCAAAAAATCAGATAAAAAATCTCGATCGAAACGTTTCTATTGGTAAAAATCGATAGAAAAATATCGATTGATTCTTACTGATCAGACAGCCGAAACCTTGCAGAAAAAAACTCGAAAAGGCCCGTCTTCTAGTTTTATAACTTTCGCCCAAGAGAGCTGCTGGCCTCATTCAAGTTGCTTGTTTATAATATAAAGAAAAATTGCATGTAAAAAAGCTAACTCTGTTTGCTTTAATGTTTTTCTTTATTTTAATGACTGCATCAATGTTTAAAAATAAAAAATACATTCTTTCATAAGCATCATTTGAATAATCTTTGTTTACTTGTAATAAGTCTATGATAGACATAGGAGATTTAGCCACACAAGGAGGACAGCAGGACTCATTTACTGTATTTTGCTTTAACTAATACAAATATAATGTTCATCATGGCTAGAAATTATGGAGCTGTAAACAAACAACGACAACAAGAAAAATTAAAAAAAGCAAATAAAGATACCCAAAAATATGCACACACCCTTCCCAAAAAAATACAAATAGGAAATTATATTGTAGTGCAAATATAATAATAAACATGTTTCTGTTGTTTAGTTGGAAAGAAAATCCAAGTGATGAAGGCTCAAGTCAAAGTACAATATGGAAATATGAGACATAGACAATACAAAAAAATTCATGCTAGTGTTATGGAACTCTACATCATAGCAATGAATAGTATATGCAGAAAATAATGCACAGTAATCTGATTGCATCAATATATCATGTATAGATCATCTAAGTGGTACACATCTAGGGCCCTGTTTAGAATAAAGTTAAGATATGTTGGGTAGCGCACTTTTATGGCATTTTATTTTCTCCAACCACACTAAAGTAACAACCTGTAATATCTTATAACAGTATGTAAGTAGTCACCAACAGTGCATGTTTTAATATAGCCACAACACAGAGAACAGGTGCATCTGTAAGTTACTGGAAAAATTCTAGCAGACCCACCTTTAAAGCAGCTTGGTCCTTTTGGCATTCAGTGTCAAGATTATGAAATATATAAATGCGCAATAGGATTTTCACATGGTGCTTGATTACTCCACACATGGTGCATTTCTATACACTGTAATAGATTTACTTTCACTTTCATTTTGATGTCATGTCATGGTTGGTTACGCATTATATTAAGCTCAGCTAAACACAATGGCACTTACTTGGACCAGATGGTGTTTGTTGATATAATAGATAAAATATGTTTGCAAGTACCATGTGGGTAATCAAGAAAAATCAGGGTCACTGAATTGAAAGATATAACATATTTGTAACAAATGGTATGTTACTCGGAACAAAGGTGACCAAAGTAGAAATGCCCAGACCATCAGCAATTTTGACTACAGATATCATGGACAAATTTGGACAATATTTCTGGATCTCATTTTTGTCTGAATGATCAGGTCACTCATTAAAGCCTCAAATATTGGTCTGTGATGACCACATACATACTAATTGTAGTAACTGGCACACCTCATCCCATCTTGACCAACAGAGACCTAGCATATTACAGAATAACAAATAGGTTGAGGTTTAGATATGTTTACTTTTTTTCTACAAAAAATGCACTGATAGTGGGATTTTACAAAAAGACAAATTTAGGGGGGAATTCACGATAGTGCGAAGTGAGATGCGGAGTCTTCGCCTCACTTCACACTGACTGATATGCGCTCGCTGATGTCCTGCACGAGGACATCAGCAAGCGCTTTAAAGGGATTTCAGTCTCGGCGAGACCAAAAGAGTTGCCTCGGCGAGACCAAAAGAGTTGCCTCGCCGAGACTGGAATCCCTTTAAAGCGCTCGCTGATGTCTGCATGCAGGACATCAGCGAGCGCATATCAGTCAGTGCGAAGAGAGGCGAAGACTCCGCACCTCACTTTGCACTATCGTGAATTCCCCCCCAAGTTTTTCCAAGCAACCAATTAAAGGTCTTGTTAATTAATCTATCTCGACTTCACCAGAACTATGCAAATTGTTTACTATGGCATACACAACCTAGGTACGTTTTTCATTGATTAATTCATACACCAGAATGTCTGATTCTCTTCTTCACCAATAACTTAGCAAAGTTCTCTGTCACTACTAAAGATGAGCCAGTCATAGTTGAATACTTAACTATAAGATATTATGAGGAGAAATATGATTCATAATTGTGCTTACAAACCACCAGCCTTCTTCACTGGAATAGACTGTAAGCAAAGTAAGTGATTACACACTTAGAAAGTGTGTTACTGGATAAGTATGTATTGCTGTCAGAACAATTATAGAATATCATATGTATCTTAGTAGGCACCCAATTGTCCAATTGCATGTTAGCATGCAGAAAATCAGAAAGCATAACAAACTTTCACATGAACTGCACTGATATTGAGAGCTGTATTGAGCATTTATCTAAAACTGATCTTGTCAATTATTTACAACAAACTATGATAACAATGTATGAAGGAATTCAGAGATGTTTCTTTCAGAGACTCATGAAAACAGTAAATCTGTGTTGCTTTCAGTATATGGCTGAATAATAGTATTTTTTATTTCATTGACTATTTCCAATATCTAACTGAGAATGTTATTCAAATTAGAGCCAAGTCAGGAGAGCCATAATTCCATGTATATCTGCACAAATAGCATCCTTATACATCTCTGTGCTTGAAGTTAATTAAAAAAAGGGTTATATAATGGATGCATCTTTTAGAGTAATAAGGTTAAGCTACATCAAGGCAAAGGTATGCACATCTATGTAGTGACTGAAAAAGTAAATTAAAGGAAGAGTTTGACACCATCTGGAACTATCCACAGAATGTTCAGTTTCACAGAGTTCTGAATGTCCTGCATTGTAACTGAACCTGCTTGGCTTGTTTGATTTCAGCAATACATTTATTTTCCATAACTACTCAAAAATAGGCACAAGTTAAGATTTTTCTGCAAGTTAAGGTGTAAAAGACATTTAATTACTTAAAAAAAAAAAAATCAATCTTGCAGAACGTCTACGGTGTATATTTAAATGTAACTAACAGCAACAATATAGGATTTTTTTTTGTGTAACTGTTTGATTTCCAGAAGACTAGCAACAATATGCTTCTGCCTAAAATAAGGCAATTTCCTGTGCTGAAACTCCTGCTGCAGAGTCATAGGGCGAAATTTACTAAGGGCGAAACGATCGCCCAAAGTAAATTTCTGCACGTGTGCTATTCTGATTGATTTGCGATCGTGCGATCGCAAATCGAGCGCAATTGCGATTGTGCGATCGCAAATCGATCGGAATACCGCACATGCGGTCAGAAATTTACTTCGTGCGGACTAAATCCGCCCTTTGTAAATTTCGCCCATAGTTTGAAATGTGTCATTTTGTTACAGAAAGTGCATTTAACTGTTCTTAATTTTACATACTGTACTTATTTACATTCACCAATTATCTTAATTTGAATGAGACACCATGAGGAAAAATTCACAGCAGATATTCACACAAAATATCAGTATATATATAAAGAAAAAAAAAGTTCCCAATATGTTCAGTAAAATTTGAATTATTGGAGCATATTCACAGGTTTTCATATAATTTCCAAATACAGTGCAATTTACTGTTTATAGTACATAAAGAAAGATGAAAAAAAAAAAGAGTCATGATACAGGTAAACAATACTAAGCCCTAAATATAAAGATAACAATTAATTCCGATGCTCTCTGTGGAAATATATCAAGGATAAATACTGCAAAGCTTTTTTGCATGAATAAATATGTCACTATGTGTCATAAACTGTGTGGTCATAAACTGTGATGTCATCTACTACTGACTGCCATTCACTACCTGGCAACAAAAGGCCAGTGGCATGATGGATGATGTCCATACTCCAAAGCTCCTGTCTTAAACTGGCCATATAGAATAAGATCTAATAGACTTTTGCCAGTCTGTACCCACATGGGATGGTCTAACCTGCACTGATACAAATGAATGGCAGGTTGACAAATTAAATTACTGGAGAGACACCTGTGCTCAAGCACTTGCAGTCAACGGGTGATCCAGTCACAAATCCATCCTGCTCAAAGTTTAGTTAATCACTTTTAAAAGGAAAACTGATCAGTTTTAATCCCGATAGTGAATCTAGACTGAAAGGGAGCTTTCATTTAACAATAAAAGGACATTCATATTTTTGTCACTCTCCTTTTTTTATTCTCACAATTTCACCTATTTTCATAATTGTTCTCTCTAGATGCTTGAAAAAATAGGAATTCCCAGAGAAAATTAAAAATGGGAACCTAAACAGAGCTATTACCATTTATTTATTTTATTATATGATCCTGGTTCACCCTTTGAAGCTACTCTTGTAATCCAGACATTTTTAATATTTCTCAGGCTTGTAAAATGAATTCTTTGTGATTTTGTAACTGACTGATACAAAAATAAGGGATACTGTATTCTCAGTGTGGATAAAATATGGTGGTGCTTTTCTTAATGTGAAATGCAACCCTGATACCAGTGTTGATGTCCTGAACGTGTATTTGGGAACAAGTTTAAAAATCTTTGATTTGGACACATCATGCCAGTAACATATATAAGCATGCGCTGTCTCCAGAGTTTAACATCACAAACAGTTTAGAAAGTTTGCCAGCTTTTTACAGTCTTAAATATAGTAATATGGTCTTCAGTCCAGAGCCCAAAGAGTTAAACAATGAAAACCCAACCATTTGATTGAGCAGTGCCGACTTGTCTTACTTTTAACTAATCATACATATTTAGTTATCCGAAAAGAACGCAAGTTCAAGCTATGGATTAGGCCTTTACTTTTCATCAGTAAAAATACTTATTTAACCTTGCTTTTCACTTAGCCTGTCCCCATGTAATATCCAGGCCATAAATCAATGGCCAACACCCTACTGTGAACACACTGCTTGCTTTAGCTGTATTAAAATAAGGGTTTTGCAAACTGGCAAATGGAGAATTGCCTGTTGGGCACAGTAATAAATAAACATGGCATCACATTGTGATGATCTAAGTCTCTTAAAATAAATGAACGCATTACTATAGTGTTAGTTTTACTGTATGTAGGAAAGAAGTGATCATAGATATGACACAGCATGAGAAACAGGCAACATATATCATTTTACCGTGTACTGCGCTAGTTGATGTAAAGGAATAGCCAAGTAGAAAGTAGGGAGGCTTATTATTGTAAAATACATTGAATATGTTTCTTCAGCTTATTGTTGGCGGACTGTTAAATGTGATTCCATCGACTTGTCTTCATACTAAAGCAGAATTGTTTCTGGTTTGCTTTTCCCCATGATCTTAAGTGTATTTTGTCCATCAGCTGTTGTAAGTGCACACAGCCATACGCTGAGGTTAATAAGAGTCAGTAGAAACTCTAAATTTATATACATCGCTTGTAAAGTTTGTGTTATGTTTTCCCTTTTTTATCCACATCGAAGGCAGGAAATACAAGAAGGCATTGTAAGATGTGGTAAACAAATATGCTTGCCTGCTGATTAATAGAGAAGGTTTTAAGGCTTTTGTCTATTTTATTCTGCATTACATTAGGGCAGAAGCATACACTGGGAGATAAAATAAGAAGCAATCAAAGGAAAACCAAAAAAAAAAGAGGTGTAGAAAGAATGGTAAAGAAGACACAGGCTTGGGAGAAAAAAGATACAACATTGTCATGGCAAATATTCAATACTGTGCATTGTAGAGATGAAGAAGTCTTTGTAGCTTGCCCTTTGAAAGCTTCTTGGGAATCTTTGTCAATAATACTGTCAGAGGTTATAACACACTTCATGAAGTTCTGCAGTAGTTCATCACATTCATTTACCAAGCCTAAACAGCAAAACAAGCTGAGCTCTTAGCCAAGAATATCAAGGTATACAGGAGATGCCTTTGATAAGTTCTGAAGGAGACAGTGTATTTCCTTGATGTTCAGCCTCATATGTGGCTCCCTTTGCCAACAACCAAGCATTAGGTCATAGACTTCCTTTGGACAAGTACGTGGACGTTGAAGAACTCTCCCTTGGGTAATACATTCAATTACCTGAAGGATAAAATATAAAGTCCATTAATAAAATAACATACAAAAGTAGCAGGCGAAATTATATAATCTCAGGCTTTGTGTCTACATTATTTAAAAAATGTTTTAAATTAGAGTTTACATGTTTTTGTGTAACAGTTGCTCAAAAACACAAAAAAGTTATTGACGTATACAGTGGTAGCATGAATGGGTGTGGAATCATTAGTGATATTATAAGCATAATGCGCTGCATCAAGGTAAATATAATTTACTGCAATTTGTTTCAGCAATTCATTCTGTTCATGTGGCCTCAGTATGGAACCATCAATACCAAATACATTTACATATCTCTTATGTTAACTATAGGTAATCATTGCTGTTCTCCACAGTTCTTAGATTCTGGTAAAAAAATGTCCTTTCTTTGTGAGTGTTTAAACCACCATTGTATAGCATTAGAGTGTATATGTATTTGCATATACAAACCTCATTGTTTGAAAGCTGATACCAAGGCTGTTTTCCATAAGTGAAAATTTCCCATAATACAACACCCAGACTCCAAACATCACTTTCTGTTGTGAATTTTCTGTACATAATGCTTTCAGGAGGCATCCATCGGATTGGTAGCATTGTGTGTCCACCAACCTGAAACAGATAAAGAGGCAAGCATAGAAATTAAGTCTTCAAACTATCAGACACACCAAAATGTAGATAATCTCAACTGTATGTACATCTTAGCAATTCAGTCTTTCTAAACATTTACACAAAAAAAGATTTGTCTGTTTAATTAGGCAGGTTAGCAAGCAATCACTCTATTATTACAATATCTGCACAACAACTAGAAGACTATATGACAGTACCATAGAGACTGATCCCATCATTTGAATGGTCGAACAAGCAACTACATCTGCAAATACTAGACAAAAGCCAAAATTGGCTATTCTGTGTGTATCCAAATCCACCAGCAATGTCAGCATGTGCTATGCATCTACATGGTATACCAAAGGTAATTCGTCTCTAGTTGTATATAGTGACATACTAAATTTGGAATTGGCATTTTTTTTATTTTACTTTACTTGACTTTGTTTTACCTCATGTTTTTTTACTATCTTTCTGTCAGTTTGTCATTAACTCAGCAGGTGTTTACTAGGTCAAAGAGCACTTACTACCAGAAAACTATTTAAACATAATGAAGAACCAAAATGTTAACAAGAACAAAAACTACTTTCAGAACAAAAAGTTAACCAGTAAAAAAACTGCCAAATTAACTGACCTATTGCAAAATGTCATAAATTATAACTATATACAACTACAATGAAAAAATACATTCCTTTAAGCCTCTTTAAAAGATGCAGGTTAGTTGGATAGACTCTTTAGTTTCATCACTTGCATTATTTTTTATGGCATTTATTTACACAAATGGATCATATACTATAGTGACAGTTTGTAAGTGCAAGTGTCATAGCAAACAATGGGATATGTTAACATATGAGTAGTCCGACCTACTGAATCAGTTGAATAGTAGGTTTACAGAAAGGACAATGCACCTAATACTGCTGAAAATATTTTTTTTCAATGAAACCAAATAAATACTGCACTGTAACCTTCCACATATTTAGGTCGCAGAGTATACACAACTTCCTGAAACATTGCACCATGATGGTTTGTTTGAATTTAAACATATATATTTATTAAGGCTAGTCAAAAATGAACTCTTTTTGCTGCTTAAGTTTCATGTGCATTGATGTTTTTTTTTACACATATAACAAAAGAATATCTTTAACAGTCAGACATATAACTTTACACAACTCTCTGAACATTTAGTAGAAGGCAATGCTGTACATGATAAATGCCACACACTATTAGGATGATAAGTGACAGGCTGAGAAATACATATATGACAAACAACTCTATAAGCTCTATGGTCAATAAGAGCAGCAAAATGAGCACATTATGGTACCTATCAGTTTCCATTGGAAAAAAATACATTTAGTGATATTATACTCTTGAGATACTTGACCACAGCATGTAATACTAGATGCAGCACATTCAAAACAAATTGCATTTCAATTTCTGCCAGGCAGAACACTAGACTGTTATGAAATAATACCCCAATGCTTTTATTTTTTATTTATATATATATATATATATATATATATATATATATATATATATATATATATATATATATATTCAAATGTATGAGAGCCAGTAACTGAACAGCCAGTGCATGTTCCTTAAATACAAGTACTAAGACACAAATGCTATTAAGTGATGTTTAATTATTGCACTTCTTTATTAGTCATAAAATATTAAACTAAGATTTTTTTGCTTTTTAAATCTGCAAGGTATGATTGATTGGTTTATTTGAGAAATCTGGCATGGATTGAAAATGATAAACATATCATATTATAAATATAATATATATTTTTGGAGAGAGAAAAACCTATTATATATATCAAGTTGCAATGATTTCATGGATGAAAGAATTGTTTTGTGCAACCAGATACAAATGGGGAATGTATATGTAAAAAGTTTCCAATTATCTGCAAAATAAGAAGAAAAAAACAAAATTTGGGGTGCATTATTTTACCATAACCCAAAAGGTAACGTTACAGTCCTAATAGCTGATGAAGGGCCCTGTCCCTAAAACATTCATAGGAAAATTCATCAAAAAGGGCAATTTCTCTAGAGGTCTAACATAGCAGAGCAACCAATCAGCTGTTAGCATTCACTGATATAGTGAAAGTAGAATACTGAAAGACAAATTCTGATAGGCTGCTAAGGGGGTAATTCAGCAAAGTGCGAACTTACCTTGCGATCCTTCGATTCACCTCACCAAGACTGTTACGCGCTTGCTTCTCTCCTACACACGGACATCACCGAACGCTTTAATGGTATACCAGTCTCGGCGAGGTGACTCAAGTGGTCGCGAGGTGAGACGAAGTACCTTTAAAGTGTTCGGTGATGTCCGCGTGTAGGATAGAAGCAAGCTCGTAACAGACTCAGCGAGGTGAATCGAAGGATCGCAACGTGAGTTTGCACTTTGCTGAATTACCCCCTAAGGGTTACTAGACTTATATAAACAATTGCCCCTGTTGATGAATAACCTCCTTTGTTTTATGTACTATATTGCATGATGTCACTGGAATAGAATAAAAAAAAAATCACAGAGCGCTCTTCCTGCTCTTTCATTATTGAGCCTATATGGGTGAAATTTATTAAAGTCGGAAAAGACGTTTACGATTTTCCGAGTTTAATAACTCAGGAGAAGGCTTTGAAGTTTCTCCTGGTAAGTATCGTGAGATTTGCCTCGATCAATGCTTGCCGTGACAAACTTTTTTTATTGAATATATCCATGGAAAGGTAGCTATACTGTATGATATAGATATATCCATAGATATATTTAATAAAAAAAAGTTTTTCACGGCAAGCATTGATCGAGGCAAATCTCGCGATACTTACCACGAGAAACTTCAAAGCCTTCTCCTGATTAAACATCAGAAAAGCCGAAACTGCTTTTCCAAATTTAATCCATTTCGCCCAATATATCAGTCCCATCAGCATGTTTTCATTCAAAACACATGTAGCACTGGTGTATATTTAAGATACAAAATTTAAAACCAAAAATTTGGGTAAAAAGAGCAATTGGTCAAGCTATAAGTCTGGTTGGAAAAAGGGATAATGAGGTGCTTTTTATAAGATGAAAAAAGATGGGAAATCACAATCAGTATAAAGTCTTGGCTAAATGATGACAATCGTACAATGGTCAATAATGCCAGAATGATTTTTACAATGGTGACAAAAAGCCAGAACACTTTTCCGTTAACTTACTTGAAATGACTGTAATATAGCTGAAGGAGTTTATACACCTGTATCCATATTTCTTAGAGTTACATAGCAGCAACCAGGGAAGTGAATGAGAGCTAAATCAGCTGTTCTGCACCTCTTTAAGAACTACTACTAGACTAAGTAAAACCATATATTTTGAGTTTAATTAGAATGTAAAACATGAGGGTAAATCATCCAGTGGGCCCTGTAATGCATTATGAAATAAAGATTACGAACAGCAAAGCACAAAACAACGACAAAATAAAAAGAATGGAAAAATCGATACTTTCTTCTTCGTGTTTGTTAATAGCTAAAGAGGAGAAATTACTCATCAGATTAATCTCTCATGATATTCAAGAGGTGATGATATATGATCTAAATGGTTTATTCAATGATCATTTGTTTTTAAAATGATTTTAGGCAGTACAGTAATCTATCTGATTTAATGGAATGGGTAAGAGCTATAGAAATTGTAGTCATTTTTGTCAAATATTTTTAGCTTTTTAACTCTGCAATGATATCATTTCTTTAGATTAAACTGATGTCATTTGGAAATATTTACTGTAGCCTAGAATGTTTGTTTATTCATCCCCTGCAATGGGAAATAATAACGTTAAATTGAGCTTTGGTGTTACGTAATAGTTGATTAGCGTGCATTAGCCTCACTTTTGTAATATAGGAGTTTGTTTTAATGTAAACCTAATTCTAGTTCTTATAAATAACCACAAGGGGGAGATATCATAATACACTATATTAGTCACAGTGCACTGTAAATGGCATTTCTCACAAATAAATGCTATATTTCCATGCTGTGAAACATAACATTTCAAAGGACACATTTATCAAAATGTAAAGGGTTTTGATTCTAGCTTGAAACAATGTTAAAAGATAAGTAATATAGATTAGTATAAAATAATTAATACTTATGTTCGGAGAAAAATAGAAATTGATCTGCTTGTTTGTTTTTGCTTGAAATGTTATGCCCGATTTACAAAACTAAACAGTCATGTTTCACTTTATTACTGAAATATAAGTTTTGTTTTAAATAATCAACACAACTCTCTAGCATGGGTCCCTTAATGTTGGGCAGTATCATTCCAATGCAGTAGAACCATATCGAGATAAGTCTCCCAGAGTTCACTAAATTAGCGGAGAGATGTTTTGGATTGAAAATGGTTGCTAATATAACTTTTCCCAGACTGCACTATTCATCTGGGGATTTTGCACAGCTCAGCACTGGTACGATCTCTTAAAGGGCACACAACAAGAGATCACATTGTGAGTGTATGTTTACGACTATCCTTTATCTATTGCGTGTTAAATTACTACACTCTATAGAGTTTTCATCTCTAAGGCAGCACAGATTCCCTGTTCTTTTGGATCTATATGTTTATGTGGGTAGAGAGATTTGCTCCATGCCCATACAGAAGATTGTGATGAATACCATTTGAGACGCCTGGTCCCACTACTTCCTAGACTATATTGTTATAAAAGACGTCCAGTCACATAATTAACAAAAGAGCTTTTCTTGAAATCGTTTGTCATCCCAAATCCTAGAAGCACATTAGCCTGTGGTAACGCTTCCCTTGGTAAAAACATATCCCTTCTAGGGCATCATTGGTTAAAATGGCATTTTCTGGCACCCACATAGAATGTGAAACATCGGCAGCAATGGTAATTACTGGTAACTGCCTGGGCGAATAAAAAGCATCAGTGACTTTTAGGGATAACAGTGCAGTGTCTCCAATTGTTAGTGTGGCCCCAGCCTAATAAGAGTAGTAAGCTTAGTACTGGACAAAAGTGAGAAAAATCATGTACAAGGAAGAGGAATTTGAGCCATTTCCAGGTTATAGACTTAAAGGAAAACTGAATTTATTAGAGGGAATAAAAGTGTTAATACAGTTTTTATAGACTGGAAGATTTAATAGTACCCCATTAACAGATATTTCTAACTTGTCTACCAGCTTTCTCTAAATAAACAAAAAGCTAATCGAGATGATACTTTTAACAAATCATTTTTTAAGGCAGAATGCCAGTATAATAGCTACATTTCTGGTGCAAGAATACCAATATGGTCAATTGCTTTGTATGGCTTGATTACATGTAGACTACATGTAGAGGATGATGGTAAACCTTTTATATTAGAGCTAGTCATATTACTGATATTCTGTGTTAAGACAAGGGAAATTTGAGTTGTTTTCACCAAAGACATGAAGATTTGGAAAGTGGTTAAGTTATCTGACATTCTCCCTCTTGCCTAAGGGGTGGGAGATGAACAGATTGTGGCAGACAGGGCCAGCAGGATAGGATTACAGTACAGTTAGGGTACCTGACCTATGGGCTAGTACCAGCAAGCAATTTTCTATAAGGGGTGAGCTTAGTCTATCAAATAGGGCTTACCTCCCCCAGATATTCATTTTTAGGAGCTGCCATTGAAGAAAGTTCCCCACCCTCCCATCCTAGTGTGTTCGGCTCCAATTGTTTAAAATAAACAAATAAATTTATATATATATATATATATACACACCACACACATATACACCTGACAATGTGTCACTGTCCACTTAATCACAAATCACATTTTTCAGAATAAGCAAAAGTGAATTTGCATCAGTCCAACTTCATAGACTTATGGGGACAATTATAAAAATTGAAAATATTTTCTCCTGGTATATTGATATTGATATAACTTTAATTAGGTTGAATATATCAATATCATTGACATCTATATTTATTAAGCCCCCTTTGACCTTTTTTATTGCTGAATAATAGTGTTTCTCTTGTTGAAGGTAGTGAAAACCCATTGTTCCCTATGGAGATAGTTTAGTCCATTTCTTTAAAGATCAGCAATAAGAGCGGAGAAGGAGATCCATTGAAAGCAATGTAAAGAGAAGCAGGATTAATAAATCAATATTTATCAATGTAGATATCAATATATTTTATTCGCAGTTATGTCAATTGAGGGAAATAAAAATGTGGCTGAAAGAAAAAAATGGTGATAATGTCGCAAAAAGTGGTGAAATAGATTGAATTGTGGTGAACAGGTCAAAATGGCCTTTACGAATTCCCCCCACTGTGTGTGAGGGTAAAATGCAGTAGTCTCTGTTTGATGATTAAAGGACCAGTAACGGAAAATGTAAAAAATCCCATTTGGATTGGCATAGCAGCTACACCTACATCACACTGATAAAAATACTTTTATTAAGGTTGAATTTCTGATGTTTTTATTTGTTTTGCTTCCCTGTGGTTTTAGTCATCTTTTATATGTTAAGCAGACAACCGTCAACTAGCCCTATTGTCTCTATGAAACTTTAGATAATACATTTTCATGAAGTGCCCCAGAAAGCCCAGTTTGGCTACAACCAGAAGAAAGGAAGAACACAAACCAATAAAACTGGGAATTCAAATAACATTTTACAAGTGCTGCATATGAAACACTGCTATTCCACTCCAAGTAGCACATTTGTTTTTCGATGGTTACTGATGCCTTAAAACAGGTTCTATATGAAGGAAAAAGACAGACAGTGTGAGAGGAAAATCCAGTGTGAGGAAACACTCAATTCTGTTCAGCGTGGGAGAGTAGACTGTGTTTGTATGTGTGCAGGGAGTGAGATAGGGATGAGAATGATAAGGTGTATGAGGTGAAAAAACAGGGGAAAATAAAATGGATATGAATGCAAGGACATTAACTAGGTTCAGGGGCGGTTCTGGCCCTATTGGCACCATGGGCGAACCGCCCCTTGACTTCCCCCCGCCCCCCTGCCCTGCGACACCCACTGCCCTGCACTGCTCCCCCTTGCCCCACGCCCCCACTCACCTCCAACAGCGTTCCAGCGATGCACCTCCTCTAATGAGTTAAGTTGAATGCGACGGCACTCCTTAGATGTTCGGGTCTTGCCGGCAGCTGCCGAATACAGCCGACAAGACCCGAAGCAGCCAAGGAGCGCTGTCTCATTCAACTTACCTCATTAGAGGAGGTGCGTCGCTGAAACGCTGTTAGAGGTGAGTTTAGTGATGGGCGATGTGGGCGACAGCGCCCCTCAAATAGGGCAGTCGCCCACATCACCCATTGGTAGAACCGGCCCTGACTAGGTTAATTAATTAACTAGGTCAGCGGTCGGCAGAGTGCGGCTCGTGAGCCACATGCGTCTCTTTCGCTGCCTTGTTGTGGCTCGGAGCACACCTCCGAAGCCTCTTCTGATTTGCCGTCGGCAGGTCATGTGGTCGGAAGTAGTGTGCTCCTCCCCCTTTGCGGCTCACAAAAAATTTGTTGCTGCTGGAGGAGAAATGGCTCCCTCCTCATATAAGTTTGCTGACCCCTCAACTAGGTTATTATACTAGGAACATTCCAGTAGTAATGGATAGCATGCCCCTTTACCTCAGATTGATACACTTTCAGTGAGGCATCAAAACCAGAAAGCTAGCCGCGTACAAAACATACAGGCAACTCTAAAATCAAGTCATTGTAAAATTTGTAAAATGTGACACATCACAAACAGTAAATGAAGTGGCAAAGCGTTCTTGCTACCAGTAAACAGAATGTAACATAAGTAACTGCGTGCACTGCTGAACATGTCTGTATATATGCACAGGACATGACTGGGAGGAATCACTGTGAATTAATTGTCACATGGCTTCTGTACATTTCCCATCTCTCTAACTGCTACTGCATTTTACATGTACACGTACATTGCACATGCAGTACATGTGTATTACTGCTTCCCTCCTGCTTTAAAAATGTTAAAACTGTCATGATAGATTGTAGAATGGTTCATTAAACAAACAAAAAAAAAGATGTGCAAAACAAGCAATGTAATGATCCTGGTGGTTTTATTTCAGTACGATAAAGCAGTGAATGTATCTATATATGCATATAACCAATGAGTGTTTTTTCCTGGATTGAGCGTGTACATGCATGTGGATGTTTAAGTGTAACATTATATGCACATCTTATACACAGCTTTCCCATGATAATCTACAACCAAGTAGTTGAAATTGAATGGGAAAACAGTGGGATAATGGCAATGCATACTAATTGAAGCTGTAATGACTTTTTTTTTTTTCTCAGCCTCCATTTTCTTCATTCTGAATTGCCTGTTTCAGGCAGAACAGGCCAGTTGCCATGGAAACCAAGCCCTGGAATGCACAAGACAAGCAAAATCAACAACTAATTCTGTGATGCTGAGGCCAGGATTAACCCTTTTACAGCATCAAATGGGTTAATTCAGTTTACGTCAAAAAGAGAATACAAATGTTTAAAGTTCTGTTACCAAGCCAGGAGAGTACAAAAGGAAGATTTTTTTTTTAACTATGGTAAACTATAGTAATATATAAGGATGACGTTGAGAGATATCAGTGCCATCAAAACTGCTAAGTTTAATAATACATTCCTATTAATATTAAATGACTCTTTCTGAGGTACATCTTCAAGTCTAAGCTTTGGTTTAACTACTACATTATTAAATGAATTGGACTGTTGGGGAACCCAGGTGCTTTTCTCTTTATTTAAAGCTGTGTGTGTGTTTGAAGTAATGATTAGTAACAGTAAGGAAACCCCAACCTGTCTGTATATATTCCCACAGGAAGAACGAGGCAGGCACACAGACTCTTACAATAAAAGCTTGTAATGTATGCATGTCTAGCCAGAGCGGTCAATATAATAGCATCCAAATACAAAAACCCTGCCAAATATTGCAAAAATAGTGGCATAGGTGGAAAATGTGCAGACCATAATGTAAGGAACCTGAAAAAAAAAGAGAGAAATCAAACGATTGGCTACATTTTGTAGCCAATCATGGTGACAATTCAAGTAAATACAGCTTGAGGCCAAGGTCTATATTTTGTAGCTGGGCTGAAAAATAGTATTCATTGTATATTGTGGAAAAATTCATGCAGGCTTTTTTTTTTTTTTGCACCATTAACATAGCCATGTGGCAGTCATGGTGCGACCCCTGTAGTGTTTCCTGGGGAGAGGGGGCCCCAGTTTCAATCATGCACCAGGGCCCACCACCCCTATTTGCACCATAGGCAATAGTAGAACAAATTTAAAACTGCTCAGCTACAAAACAAGCCATTCTGTCCCTAGCCTAAATGGGCAAATAACGCTAAAATAAATTCATTGTTGTCTGATTATGTATAAAAACAAAACAAACATTTTTGGGCTTTACTAATACCTCCTGAATTCCTTAACTGTTTACCTTGAATCAGTGATCTGCACATGCTCAGAAGAGCTTCTGCAGCACTTCCAAAGAGAATTTTAAATAAAAGTCAGCAGTGTGTAGGTACCATCATTTCTCTGGGATTGTATACTTTAAAGTAGCTGAGTGAAAGTGCTCACATTAGTTCTAATGGATCTGCTGCAGGAACATTTGGAAGGACAGTCAGTTAGAGCGTTTACCATATTTGGCTAAGGTACAGCGAAATGGTAAGTGGTTAAAAGAACAGTAACAAAAAAAAAAACGAAAATGCCTAAAATGCATTTATAATTACTATATATTTAATCTGAGCTTCCAAAAATTCTAAATAAATAAATCAGTTCTGAATAAATAAATATTTACTTAATTTGCTTTAAAATTTGGGCTTTCAGGCACACTTCACATGAAGTAAATCCACAAACAATTAAAAGCAGATAGTGGCCCCCCCTTAATTGTTTGTGGATTTACTTCATGTATCCTGCTTTTACTGCTAATTAAATACATTTTTGTTTTTAACCATTGGGAGTGCCGCAACCCCTTTTCTATTGAATTCAGCAGTCTTGGCATTTGTTCCAGAGCACCCTGTTTTTTTCACAAAAGGATTTTTCACAACATGGACTACCCATGGGATTGAGCATACCGACCAGTCTATTTTTTCAGGCACACTTCTTGAATATGTATAGAAAGCAATGGGACTGGGTGAAGTCTGT
The DNA here is from genome assembly GCA_019650415.1 of Pipa parva. Taxonomy (NCBI): domain Eukaryota; kingdom Metazoa; phylum Chordata; class Amphibia; order Anura; family Pipidae; genus Pipa; species Pipa parva. The sequence goes on from WMED01000483.1 coordinate 27,726, forward strand.
TTAACAACACGGTTGCTATCAGTAAAGATAAAAACAGACAGAAAGCACTAATATTTCTAAATTTGACTTCAAGCACAACATGTTTACCAATAATGTATTTGAATAAGTGCCATGCAAAACTAATTGCATGCTTTTTTTTTTTTTTTTTTTTACATTTTTTTGGTGTTACGGGCCCTTTTTCTCTATATGTTCTAAAAGGAGAGTGGGTTACACTGTGATAAAAGTATCTATATCAAAAGTCACTGCCCCATGCAAACTGGTGCACAGAGCTGTGTAAGTCAGCAGCAGCAGCCATAAATGCCTGAATTGGATGCAAATTCACAACACCGCAGAGTCTGATGACTAAGCAGTGCTGGAGAAGAGGTGAATGGACAGAAATGCCGACCATTACACAACTGAATACAGTTTAATATTCTATGTTATAAGTATAGTCTAGAATTGTAGACCTCAGTATATAGATATAAAGGGTAAAATTTACTATTTAAAGGTCAATTTAGGCCTTTTGGAGCTTATTCCCCATAAATATCATTTGATTTTTACCGAATGAAGTATTTCAATCAGATTTTTTTAATTGAAGAAGTAGCCGCACTTTACATTAGCGCTTTGGCTACTTTTCCCATCAAAAAATCTGATTGAAAAATTCGATTGAAACGTTTCAATCAGTAAAAATCGATCACAAAACATTGATCGATATTTACCGATCGAACAGCGATATTTGAAGGGAATAAACTCGAAAAGACCAAATTCGACTTTTTCGAGTTCAGTAAATTTCACCCAAAGTCAGCCACTTTATAAAAATGTCAAGTAGACTTTGTCAGCAAATGAATGCATTTACACTGCAATTTCAATTTATCAGCTCACCTATATTTAATAAGATATACTATTATACCGTGTTTCCCCGAGAATAAGACAATGTCTTATATTAATTTTTGCTCCCAAAGTTACACTATGTCTTATATTTCCCTAAAGAAAAAAATCACACTCATACAAAGTAAACAAAACAAAACAGGAACAAATACAATATTTAAAATACACTGTGCTGCCTGCCCCACAACCCCCCTCCCACATTGTGCTGCTTCAGAGGACATGGAGTAGGGGAGTAGGGAGAGGGTTAAACAGATCTTGCTCACAATCCTATTTTCACTATCCTCTTTTCACCCCCTCCCTGCTCCATGTCCTCTGAAGGGTGCTCACCCTCCCTTTGCCTTTTCTCTTTCACCTTTCCCTTTTCCCTACCTCTTCCCCTGCTCGGCTCCGTCTGCAGTAGATTACTGTGATAGCGCTCCTCACTCCCTCCCCCACCGCTTCTTGATGACATCATTAGTGTGCTCCGGGGGAGGCAGAGAAAAGCTCTATAACAGGAGGGTGTCTGCAGAAGCCAGTATTCTGGGTGCCTTAATTCCGGGGGGGGGGGGGGGGGG
>WMED01000484.1:0-34652 GCA_019650415.1 Pipa parva
TTTTTATTTACGATTTACACAATGTGCCAACTTTTCTGATTTTGGGGTTTGTATATCAGTGGAATTTTATACCCCAGTAGTGTGTGTCTGCCTGGCCTGTCTGTGCTTGGGTCAGTTTCCAGCTGGGTTAAAGACATCCCTGATAATTGTGTAAGCACATTGTACTTATGTAATTTCACTGCATTTTTTATAATAGAGTTAAATCCAATTTCATGAGAAGAAAGTAAGTAGAGAAAATTAGATTTTACTGTCGCACATTAAAGGCCTTATTGACTAAAGGCTGAATAGTCCGGTAAATCTCTGAATTTGAATCTATTCACCACTTCCCCATGTTCCCTTATGGATGAAACTTTGTGATGTGGCGAATATGCGACCAATTTGGGTGACTACGATAGTCGCTATCTTACGGAGCACTCTGCATGTGCACGCGCACAGGTACTTCTACTATTGACTAAGCAGCGGAACGGGTAGAAGGAGCGAATGCGAGTAGGTGTACTGCTTTGAATTCACCCATTCTGGTGTGGTGTAAGGTGGCTATTCATTCAAAAGTGACAATGGCAACTGCGACTAAACAACATGACCTAGGGACAAGGTGATATGACAATAGAATATTTACCGAATACAGTTAGTGGGATATAGTGAGACTGATGTCACTTCAGTGGGGGAATTTGCCTCACTGCGCATGACTTCACATCCTACTTCTATCCAGCTGACTACACCACACAATGCATCCAACGGTGATTGTCGCTGTCTGCTTGTTCGACAAGTCTATTCACCGCTTAAGCAATATAACCACTGAATTTGTGACTATTTAGGAGATGTATTGAGGTGAATTCGACAGGTGAATGCACCTTAAGACAATAAGGCCCTTAAAAACGCAGTACTTCTGAATCTCTTGTTTACTAATTTTTTTTTTTTTACTGGTTTTATGCCAGCTTACGCATAGCGAAAGTTTAAACCTCTGTCACTGGCTCCACATTTTGTTGAGTCAGCTCTAATCTACAATTCAATTCCACAATGAATTTCCATGCTTATAACAGAGGTGGGATAATAAACGAGGTTACGGTGTGCGTTTTACAACAGGGAATAATGCATACATGCAGTATAGATCATTAACATACAATCCCATGAGTGCTGAACCTGCAGGTGTGTAAATACATTACTTGATTACCTTCAGAGGTTTATTAAACAAACAATTGCCTCCTCCATTTTGCAAGAACTGATTGTATTCATCCACACTGCAGCGCGAGAACTTCTGGGGGAGGTAATATCTAAAACGGAAGAAAAACATGTCTATATTTACTGCCCTCATAGTCATTTTATCAACATCAGAGCAGCGATACATACATACTATGTCCTAGTTTTCATCTATGAACGGTAAGAGGGATTTAACTAGTAAAAAAAAACTTACAGAGATGCAAAGAGGATAATAACTGGTGTGAAACACATCTGTAGACCACTACCAGCTCCTCGTTCTAATGCTCTGACTACAATCTAATTGGCCTGTCCATCACACAGATGTTTATAATGTGTTCTACAAAAATAAAAGTAAACACTAATGACATGGCTTCTTCTACCAGGAGCAGGATTCCATGTAGCGGTAGGTCCCAAAAAAGGTCCGCTGACCATATTCACTGTAAAACTTGCTTTAATCGCCTCTATTGTTACGTGATACTTTACGCTCCTATTATATGGTAACCAGAGTAGAAATCAAAATCCAAGGACATAAAAATAATATGGCGTAAATTCAGAAACATTAAGACATGCCCTTTACCATTAGAAGCCTTCTGTAGAGCTGCTCTTTCTTCAGTCAAAACAAAGAGAAGCCAACAAGAAGGCGTCTGTCTAAACCCTCAAGCCAGATGTGGCCCACAATATTCTTTTGTAAGTCTAAAGTCAGCTGAGCCTTCCTTTTAATAGATCTAAAGCAATGTTCAGCACTTGGCTCATTCCACTTTTACGTGGAGGAACAATAAACTGATGCCCACCCCATGGAAATGTCTGAAAAAGCTGACAAACATTCACATGTACTGTAGGTGAAACTAAAGGTCAGGAATTGTATTTCCATAAGCAAAGAATAAGAAGAGTTTTAACCACATAATCCAGATACACTGTAACATTTCTCAGTAGATGAGCTAGATGTAATATAGACATATTGCTGTTATATATAGTCCGTTGCTACTGAGAACTGGATTTTCTGATTGACTTTCTTTCGTCTGACATTGTGTTTGCTTAATTTTACCCTTCATTCCCTCAGTATCACTGCCAATCAATACCGTTGGAAAAAAACACTTACATCTAAATGGAATCGGTTGCGTAACTGAAAAGTATGAGCCAGGAGAAAGAGTATTTTATTAATATTGCCTAGTTAAAAAGCTTTTATCGCCATGTTGAAAGTCACTTTTTGAAGGACTCTGATTTTTATAGGATCAAAAACAACTGAAAAACTAGAGGAAATCTTTATAAATATCCTTTGTCTGTTTTGTTTGTATTCTTCCACCTCAATCTCAGATACTACTATTTTTATATATAAATACACAATAAATATCCCTCCAAAATTGTTTGTACAACATTGAATACTGGCTGGATAAGACCATGCACCATTTTGTATTGGTTAATTAAAAGATGAAATGTATGAAAATATCAAAACCATTTCATTATTCATTCCTCCTATCTGTGTATGTAAGTCTTCCTCCCAATTAGATTGTAAGCTCTATGGGGCAGAGACCTCCAACCTCTTGTGTCAACTGCAACCCGACACTTAAAGTAATGTGTCCTTGTGATATTTTACTCGTATTGTTTAATGCACTTTTCCCATGTCTGTACTGTACTTGTATTGCTGAATTGTACAGCGCTGCGTAAATTTATGGCGCTTTATAATTATAATTATACATACATTATACAAACTCCATAGGCTTGAAAATACATGTAACCCACAATAGCAGGATTGCACTGTTAAATCTTTATTACACTCACAATACAACCCTTGATAAAATTAGTTAACAAACAAAATTTAAAGAGCTATTATACTATCTAAAAGAAAACCAAAAAAACCCCAATAATCTTACTTGATCTCTGACAACACAGTTTTTTTTCAGACAGCAGAAATGCCGTTTTCATGAAATGTCTCTATAAGGGAAGGCCCCACTATGCATCTTACTGCAAAGTATTTTCCAGGCAACAGTCTACTGCAGCGTTTCCCAAATGGTGGGTCGCGACCCAGTACCGGGCCACAAAAGCAAAATGCCGGGTCGCGAAAGCGCGTTTGGGTTTTCATGACTGAAAACTAGTAATGGACTTCGCGCACGACACCGCTCATGAATATTCATGAGGTGGCTACTTCATGACACAACACGCATTGTACGCCTTAAAAACACACGTGGCAGAGAGGACTGTTCACTTGCCATGAGAGGAAGCTCCTGCTTGGATCGAAACGCGTCCGGCAATCCTCATTAGCAGTGACTGGATGTTTTCTTGTACGCACACACCAGGGTATGCAAAAAAAATTAGTGGGTCACGAAGGATAAGCACAAAAATAACCGGGCCACGGAAAAATAAGTTTGGGAAACGCTGGTCTACTGATAACTCCCATTCAATGAACTAATGTACTGCCAGTGATCACTTACTTCTCCGTCAGTGAGAAATTAGGAGCGCAGGTGTCTTCTCGCAATAAAACACCTGCTTACCAGCGGAGGCTGGCGATGCCAGCAAGAACACATATATTGCTCTACACAGGGGAAAGCTCAGCAACCACCCCATGTTGATATGTTGATGTGTGCTACAAGAGGAGGTCTCTAGACAGAAATATAGATTGCTCCTGGACTCTCAAGAACATACAACAATAAATGAACTGGAATTCACTAGGTCTCGTGTTTAAACAGTAACATTTTACAGTGATGTATGTAGTGAAAAATAAAAGCAATAAAAATATATAATCCAGAAATCAAAGACTATTATATATTGACTAATTGTTACTATGAACAGCCACTTAACAGTTACAATTCCATTGACAGTTAAAGTGAATAAAGGTTCAGAATACCAGATTAAAACAATGACAATGGGACTAGATCCATTGTTTGACAAGAGACAGCAATGGATGGTTTCCCTGGGAGCAAAGAGATTGTTTTCCAGCAGAACAGTGACAAATGAGACATCTAACAAGCTGCCTTTGTTCTAATAAACTAGGTCTTTTCCTCAGGGATTTGAAAGGGTTCTGGAATCTCCTGTGAGGCCGAGGGATTGTGGGTAATTATGTACTACTGTAAAATTAATATAGTCTGCATAGAGACTAAAAATGGGAACAGAGTTGCCTTGTATCTCCATGTGCTCTACTACAGTAGATTCATTTACTAAGATCGGCAATGTACAGCTGTGATATGATCTGTACATAAGACTGTGTAACATTCTCTAGATCAGATAATTGTTGGTTGGAGGCTAGAGGTTAGAGATCTGGTGATGTACTGTACCAATGCCAGTAAATACAGCCATACAGTTATAATGCGTTGGTGCAGTTTCAATAGAACAGTTACCTTTACAAGATGCGTTATGCAATTATAGCTGTTCCTTTTTTTTTTTTTAATTTGAAATTTTTACTGATTTAATAAACATAATAACAAAAAGATTAAATAATAATATCAAAAACATACAACAAAAACATGAATTGTTACTAGATGCATATAATGACAAATTAACATGTTTAAATTATACTAGCATCAATAAACTTTTACTTATATCATACCTCAATGTGGTCTATAGCTGTTCCTTTTAACCCTAAAGCACACCCTCTATTCTAAAAAAAACACAGAGTGCTTCTCGGTCATGTATTAGAAAGAGTTAGGGACAGACAAGGACTTAACAACTTTTGATAATGTCTTCAAATATCTCTGTGCAAACCAATTCCCATGATGCAATGTTTATCTTACCCAGTATCTTCCATGATGCAGCCCAGCCAGAGATCTGGACATTTGCAGTCACCTGTCAAAAGAAATCCTGATCAGTATAGAGCACAAGAACACCAAGCAAACTCTGCCTTCATAGAAAGTGGTACCAGTGTCCAAAAGCATTACCTGCTGCTGTCCGTGGCTTATTCCACATCATGCCAAGATTTTGCCCCAAAGTCTGGGCTAAAGTCACCGCCATCACATTAATGTTACCATACTAGAGAGAGGATCATTTAGAAGAAAATTAACACTGAAAAATTAATGCCCCTAAATGCCTTTACAACTATAAATATATATATATATATATACATACTATGGAAATTAAGAACAAGGTTTGTGAATTTCTCCCATAGTGCTTACTTAAACAATGACACAGCAAGAAAGAGTAGAAAATAACAGCACTGACCTCACTAACACCTCCTCCTTGGGTAGGAGAACAGATACCACCGAAATAAGCTGCCCCACTACGACTGCTCTTAAATGTGCGTCCTCTAATAGGAAAAAAACATACAGGTAAACAAAGCCAGTCTTTCTATGGAAACAAAGTGGCAAATATGTAAGAAATAAAAAGATTAACGACTGTGAATGTGTCTGTGTCTGTTACTTAGTTCCTAACGCATCAGTCCCAGCACAGGGTTTATGGGGAGCTGTAAACAGAGTGATTGCCCAGAGCTGCCAATACTAGGGTGGTCCCTGCTGCTTACACATCCATGCAGTTCACTCTCTCTACCAGGCACCAGCGTAACAAATATACCAGATGGGGCCCCACTTTTGTTTTTTCCCAGGGCCCTGCTCAGTCTAAAACTGGCCCTACACTGATCCAAGGATCCAGAAAGCAGAGTGTGAGGCATTTATTTATGCCCTCTACCCTTTATATCACTTCTCTTTCTTTACTGACCCTAGCCTAGGAGCCTGAATATCAGTGTAACATTAATTAAACTCTTAGATAATCTTAGAAATCACAAAAAGAGATTAAATGTAATTGGCTATATTACCTCTACTTTATATTTATGACAGTGTACTTAATACAATTTATAGGGGGAGTAATGCTTGCTTGAAAAGTAATGTAAAATCAGGGTTGGTTTTAGGAAAGCTGGGGCCCTGGGCAGATCTGAAATCAGGGCCCCAGCACTGCCTCCCCTAACCTTCCCAACGCCCTCTGACTTAAAGGAGGCCCCCAGCAGTGCTTGAGCAGAAGATTGCCACTGCATACTTACTCACAACTCTCCTCCTGCAATTTCTTAACTCATAATCTGCGCAGCAGGAGAACCAGTAATTAAGTTTGCAGCAGCGCTCTTCTTATTGATCGCTGCTAGGGGTCCCCTTGAAGTCAGAGGGCAATTGCCTACTTTACCCTCCAAAACTGGCCCTGTATATAACGTCATATAAATTATATTTATATTACATTTGCAATAAACATAAGCGTAGAGCTGTAATTAGGGTTTGACAGGGAATTTGCCTTTTAATTCATTTCTGCTCTAATACAATGATCTGATAACTCTGTTTATTAGAAAACATTCCATTGCTAGTTACCCTCAAAAATTCGGAGCTCAGCACAGGATCAGAAAGCATTACAGCGGGAGACAACACCATCACTTAGATTGTAAGCTCTATGGGGAAGGGACCTCCTGTGTCATAGTGATGTATCCTTGTGATATTTTACTTGTATTGTTTAATGCACTTTTCCCATGTCTGTATTGTACTTGTATTGCTGAACTGTACAGCGCTGTGTAAATTTGTGGCGCTTTATAAAATTAGACATACATACTGTACATATAGCAGATAATTGTTACAGGCTGCAGGGGGAAGGGAACTACTGAGAAAAGTAATGCTAAAAATAGACATTATAGTGATGTTAAATATATCACTGATTCACAAAAGGCCTTCACTTGATTAATGACTGTTCAGCGCACGTTCTGTTAACACGTTAACAAATGATGTTACAAAATTCTTGTTTTGTGAATTACATTCTAAGTTTAATTAATCTATGTCTTCTTCCTTCAGTATTTAAAGGAACAGTCCAGTCGTCAACATATACTGCTGAATACCGTAAATGATTTTTATAATATATATATATTCATTTATTTTTGGATATTTTTGAGTTTCTAGTCACTTTCTTGTAGAAGCTGCTTCCCTTATACACCTGCTTCCAATTCAGCAGATCTATTGGGAAACTCATGCCACTCACTTGATTTACATACTTGAGAATTCTGGAAAAAAAAAACAGTCATAAAGAAGCAGGTGGGTAGCAGTTTTGTGAGGTTACGCATCTGCAGGATTTTGATTGGTCTTTCAAAATTCTCAACTAATCAGTGCCATTCCTGGCTCAGAATGATTCCAGCCTGAACTGCTGATGAGGAAGTCGATGACAGTGAGGAGGAGCGTGTGTAAGAAACGTGGCTGCAAATTGAAATGTATAAAAATGAGTAAATATATACTGTAAAAAGCATTTATTTCACAGCGACAAGTAGACAAATAACTGTTGGCGACTAAACTGTCCCTTTAACTGTCAGTAGAGTATTTCATATTTAAATATTTTGTAGAACACTTCATGACTTTGAGATTCAACTTAACATTGAGGAAGAACATCACAAACACTGGTGCAAATTTCCACTCGTACTCTATCCCATAGCAACCAGACACTAATTAGGGCCTAATTCACCATCCTCCGAAGTGAGGTGCGAAGCGTTCGCCTCACTTTGGAATGACTGACATGCGCTCGCTGATGTCCTGCACGCGGGCATCAGCGAGCACATTAAAGGGATTCCAGTCTCGGCGAGACAACTCTTATGCTCTCGCCGAGACTGGAATTCCTTTTAAATGTGCTCACTGATGCCTGCGTGCAGGACATCAGCAAGCGCATGTCAGTCATTCCAAAGTGAGGTGAACGCTTCGCACCTCACTTCGGAGGATGGTGAATTAGGCCCTAAGTTACATTATTCCAGCTGCAGCACTCTGACGTCAATTGGCCGCTGCAACATAAGACACCAGTGCAAGTCTGTGGCCGCTGTAAGTGAATTTCTCCATCAGTATTCTGATAAGTCTCAACGTTGTGAATTCAATACACCCCTGTTTCCGAGTGGTAGAAAGTTGTTCTATTGGCAGCCACTTATTAAATGAGTTATATAAGAAGATGCCGCTAACCCAATAGGACTCACGAGAAGAGGTGAGTGGCGTCACTATGCTCTGCAATTTCCGTTCTCCGGTACCTCATGAACTCATCCAGCGTTTTCAGGGGATCCTCACTTCCGCTTATCTTGTCTACGGATGTCCAGGTTTCCATGCCAACCAAAACAATTCTTGTGTTTAACTGCTCTCTAAAAATCTAGGAGGAATGAAGAATGTATGACATATAGAGCAGGATAGAGGTGTGCATTGAAAGACTAATTAAGGGGTTATTTTTCAAAGTGAGAATTTGACTGTCGAAGTGGATTCTCATAAATTTGGGTGGCTACGCCATGATTCTCTACTCCATATTGACTAAACAGTAGATTCCCATAGTAAAGCTGCGACCATGTCAGTAGCAGTCTATTGTGTACTGTGCGACCGTCGTTAGTTGGTGAATTCGCCACATCACATAGATTGCTGAATACCTGAATATGGGGAAATGGTGAACTCATACCTTTACACGACAATTCGGACTTTATAGCTCCTCCAATCAGATCCCTGCTAGACGTGATTTAAGGGATCTGATTGGAGGAGCTATAGTGTCAGTCATCATTTAGCCCCACCCACCTGACTCTGGAAAGAGAAGTCAGGCTGACAGGGAAGATGACAGAGAGAAATGCTGTATAAAGGTAATTTTTTTTTTTTTTAAATACGGTACATATATATTTACAAAAATATTTATTTCATTAGTACAACCTCAATTATTATTAGAGTATTGAGATGACAGGTGCACTATAATGTAGTTATTGAGATCTAGAATGCTGCCAGGCTTTCTGATTATAGGTATAGTGGTAATTATAGTTTCTATAATTATGTGACTGTATGAAGGGAAAGTCTTGGTGCTTATGTGACTGTTTTGGTTCCTGAAATAAACAGGTGTTCTTTCTACAATCATGGATTTTAGATACGGAGGTAAAATCGGAGCAAGACCCAGGTTACGGAAATATTCATTTAGGGGGTTATTCACTAAAGTCCAAATTGTTGCGTATAGGTGCTAATTCCCAGATAAAGACAGTCGCAATAGACTGCTACTGTCGCAGTCACATCTTTATAATGAGAATAATGTCGCAGTTGTGACTTTATTATGGGGAAATTGTCGCAATGTTAACTTTAAAAAATTGTCACGACTTTACAAAGGGGAAATTGTCGCAGATTTGCTATGGGAATCCGCTGTTTGCTAATTCAACAGTCAAATTCACACCTTAGTGAATAACCCCCTGACTGATGGCCTCACCTGAAAATATTGTTGGTACAAAGACCCAGAGTAAAGCTCCTCCCAAGGAAAGATCCAAGCAGTGCCTGGCTAAATGATCTCACATATACTTAGAGAAAGGAACACGTTTCCCTTTATTATGACGCTGCATTGAGTGACTAATCACTGCTACTTTTCCTTTGAGAATAGTAACATCAATTAGTTGCACTAACAGTGCTTGGACTGCTCCCCATAGGCTTGAACATAATTAGGAAAGCTAATATTGCTGCTGTGTGTATTATATGGCTATGATATCATTTTAAACTTTGAAATTTTACAGATTCCAGTGCTGGGGATAATTGCAATGCCTTTTATTGGACAAACAGTTCTCTAAATCATATAAAAGATATATAGACCGGATAAAATGCATAACAACAATATTCAAAAGTCTGTAATGATTCTACAAAACAGGATCAATTCTGTTATACTCACCTTCGCTTCTAACTTCATAAGTTTTGCAAAATGGAACTTACATTCGTTAGCCAATAATATCCTCAGGGAATAGGGCAGTAATTCAGCTTACCCCATTCACATCAAACTTTCTATAAAACCCACATCACTACAGCCAGGAAGGGATGGAAACGGTTACATTTAAAGGACCAGTGACATCCAAAAAATAAAAATTCACATTTGGATCGACATACACATATACACGCACAGACATATATATTATTTATCAAATTGGCACCAACAGCACATAATTAGGGTTATGATAGCAGAGCAATTACTTTAATGTAAGATCATTTTATTAATCAAGGTAAAATATTTTTATAAAATTATTTGTAATGACCTTTTCAGAGATAGTGTCCCTCTAATAATCGGAAGTAGCTTTCATTTTACTGGTGAATTAAGGTGCAGAAGAGGCTGGTAATTCAAGGGTTAAAAAACAGATGCTGCTGAACACTACCCTCAGCCTTCAATTACAAGGAGGCTCCATGTTCATAAGGAGGTTCATTAAATATATTGATTTAAGCTTGTCGGGTAATGGTGTGTGCAGTGGGAGGAGGTTCCAGACAGAGACCATTAATGGTTTTAGTGCTGGAAAAGAAGGGATAAGAGTAAACACAGTAAACTGCCCCTTTATGTTACAATGGTGCATTAATGCATAGGGGAATCTCCCAATGGACCCTGACCCTCCTGAAATTACAAACTGTACCAGCATGCCTTGCTCCTGTATAGTTAGGGTAACCGAATACAAAAAAAAGAGCAGATTGAAGAGACCAGAAGAAAATCTATTTCCTAGAGGGTCCCAACACTCCACACTGACACTGCACCCATCTATACGCAGCATTCAAAACAAGATTTAACCCACTTTAGACATTTAATGGGGCACTGTAGTGCTGATATAACTGCACACATACATGTAAAACTCCTTTATACTAAGCCAATTGCTGACACAAATAGTTAAAAAAAACGTTTAGGAAAGAAATAATACTTGCAGTTTGCTTTCCTTAATTAGTTTTCCTGAGAGCTGACATTTTCCTCCCCCTTCTCCCCCTCCTCTTTCTGTTCTGCAAGTCAGGCAACATGAGAAGAAAAAACTGCCTGACTGCTATTGGTTAAGAAGTGTGCTGACCTTTTGGCCACATAAATTAAGATTAGAATGCAGGAGATTACAGAGGGAAAGCTTGACTTGTGCACATGTGCTAAGTAGTAAGTAAGGTACCTTTTCATGGAAAACTGGCCAACACACATTTCCTGGTGCGGGAGTTTATCAGTGATGCCAACTCAATCATTCTGCATCACACAAAACATCTACTGGGAAGAAATGTGTTCATATTCCCAGAGTGATATAATTTGCCCTTTCGCCTAAAATACACCTACATTTTAGTGTAAGTGTCCCTTTAACCAGACAGAGACGGGTATTTAACCAGGCACAGTACAACGCAGAGTGGGATACTTACAACATCAGCTAAATTCACCACGGATTTGGCAAAACTACTAGTTAGAACCACAGACTGGCGCTGCTGATCAAACTGGCAAGGGGAAGAAAGGAAAAATTACAGTTAGAGAAGACAGAAGCGTATTATTCTCTATTTTTATCTTTATTCTCGTAAGTCCGAATTCGACTGTCGAATTCTCAAACAGCGGATTCCCATAGCAAATCCACAACTGCGACAATTCTCCCATTGTAAAGTTGCAAGTGCGACAATTTTTAGGGGGGAATTCACCATTGTGCGAAGTGAGCTCCGGACCCTTTGGCTCACTTCGCAAATGGTGTTATGCGCTCGCTGAAGTCCTGCACGCGGACATCAGCGAGCACATAACACCATGTGCGAAGTAAGCCGAAGGGTCCGGAGCTCACTTTGCACAATGGTGAATTCCCCCCTTAACGTTGCAGCTGCGACAATATTTCCATAGTAAAGGTGTGACTGTGACAATATTCTCATTATAAAGACTCGACAGTAGCAGTCTATTGCAACTGTCTTTAGCTGGCGAATTCACACCTTTATGTGACAATTCGGACTTTAGAGAATAATCCCCTATATCTCTGTACATGCCATAGGGACAGATGTTTAATTCATCTATAATCAATGATTTCAAAAAAGAGGTACACAAAATAAAAGGATTGGCAATAACTCTCAGGTGTACTACAAGATATCATACCTATAATTCACCATTCATTTCAGAGGAAAAAGTGGTGTGGCTACCCTTTTCCAGATGCTGAAGTAAAGTGATGACTTTACGTATTGTGCTTTTAGTGTCTTGTCTAATGCAAACAATAAGAGATGTTGTTATAACAAAATTCTGGATCCTTTGTTAGGTTGGTAGTGACATTTCTTTCAGGGGTTACCTTACCCTAAAGAACCATTTTTCTTTTCCAGTAGTGTTTCCAAAGTTATATGAGCTTGGTGCAGAATTGGCCCCGGGGGCCCCAATTTCTGCAGTGCTGCTTGCTCCTTCCACCCCTTTCATACCAAAATAAGAGAGATATACTGGGATTGGGGGGTGGCAAGTTTGGAATTTGCATAGCCAGCTACAACAAATGTACATAGTAGCTACAGCCTTGTTGTTCCAATCCTTATCACTTAAATTCTCCCTTTCTATCTCCCATAATTCACCTAGGTATTATTAATGTTGAAGACAACACCAATAAAATAGACAGGTTTGTGGTATAAATACATAAATGAAAGCAAACTGGTTATAAAAACATTATCCCAGTAGCTGAAAGCAATGTCCAGGGGGAAGTCAGACCATCCTTGCTCATACCGTATTTATGGAAAGTAGATATCAATAGTGGTGAAATTATTAATGCCTTGGGACACAGTGAGCATAGCATTGGTCTAGGGCAGGGGTAGGCAAACTGTGGTTCCTGAGCTGCATACGGCTCTTCAGCTGCCTTGTTGTGGCTCTTCCTCGCCCCGCCTAAGACCTCTGATGCTTCTTCTGATAGGACGTCGGCAGGTCATGTGATCGGGAATGTGCACTCCTCCCGTTTTGCGGCCCCATAAAAAAATTGCCTAGTGTAGGAGGGAGTCAAATGGCTCCCTCCTGTGCAAAGTTTGCTGACCCCTGGTCTAGGGTGCTTGAGTCATCAGTAGGCTCACAATGAATTAACCTGCTAACCATTGATAGCCGTGTATTTGGATCCACTTATAAAACACTGGATTGGTGTCATGGTCTAAAGATATCATCAATTAATTTGGTCTTTAGTATCACTTGTATGCAGATGATACCCAAATTTACTTATCCGCTACTGTGTTATCACCTGAAATTCAGATTTCTAGCTGTCTCCTGGCAATCTCCTCTTCGGTGAAGAGCGCCATCTAAAATTAAATCTTGCTATAACAGATTATTTTTCTACCCAAACCTGGACCTGCTCCTGTTCCTATCTTTTCCATTCCAGTTGATGGTCAAATCATCAACCTTGTAATATCTGTACGTTTGTCTTGGGGTGACCTTTGACCCTACTCTTTTCTTCTCTAAACCCGTCTCCACCACTTCTAAAACCTGTCGATTTTTCCTTTGAAACATTGCCCTTTCTCTCTCATGCCACTGCTAACACCCTTATGTATGCTCTCGTCCTATCACGCTTGGACTACTGCAATGTTCTATCTGGCCTTCCAGCCCGTACACTCCTCAATGTCAACTGCGCTCCTCCCAAAGCAACCAGCTTTACATGCCACACATCAATACTGCCCTTTCTCATATTAAACCTTTCTCTTTTTCTGCCCCATACATCTGGACTTCTATAACCCTTTATATTTGCCAGGAACATTCCCTTTCCACTTTTAAAACCAAACAGAAATTCTTCCTTATGGAGCACTAGCAATAATTATGTGTATTTTTTTCCCCTTAGTTATTTATGCTTATCATAAGTATGTATTGACTAATGTTTCAACACATTGTTATTAGCACTTATTACCCCTCTATCTGTGTTTGTAATGTCTTCCTTCCACCTAGATTGTAAGCTCTACGGGGCAGGGACTTCCAACATCTTGTGTCAACCACAACCTGGCGCTTAAAGTGATGTATACTTGTGATATTTTACTTGTATTGTGTAATTCACTTTTCCCATGTCTGTATTGTACTTGTATTGCTGAATTTTACAGCGCTGTGTGAATTTGTAGCAATTTATAAATAAAATGATATATACATAGAAGACAGAAGCAAAGCCTAGCATTATCTGGAACATGGTAATGTGCAGTCATTTGTTCCTAGCTGGAATAATAGCACAATTAGGCATACAGAACACAGCATTACTGAGGTGGGTAACACTCACCAAATGCCGATCGTTCACCACCATGAGCTCAATGTATTTGGTTTCAGTCAGAGTTGAGTGAGGAATTCGACGAACCTTTAAAGACATACGCAGAACCATATTTTAAGCATACTTTACTATTCTGCTATTAGAGAAACTCAATTTATAGTTCTGAGTAAGTCCATCATTTGATAAAAAAACAAAAAGTTGATAACCTCCAATAAAAATAATAAAATCAATCCTCCAGATTAGGTTTTTATAGTCTAGCACCAAAGTTCCTTGCCTTGTTTTTCCAGGATCGGTCCTAGGTCTGGGAGATAATCAATAACAGTCTTATATTATGTTTCCATGTCATTTCCATTACCTCCCGTATGTAGATCTACAGCAAGGCAAAGTGTATACTGGTTTCGTATTAATATTCCTATTCTCATTGACATGTATGCTAGAAAGATGAGTAATGCAATTTCAATCCTTGTATGTACATATGTAGAATTGACAAATATCTATCTATCTATCTATCTATCTATCTATCTATCTATCTATCTATCTATCCGCAGACATCTATGTACACAAACCTAGACAGAATTCCATAGATTGATACAGAGGAATTCATCAAGGGGCAAACGTTACAGAAGTCTAGTAACCCATAGCAACCCTAGTTTTCCTATACCAATGCATGCTAATTGCTGATTGGTTGTTATTGGTTACTAAACCTATGTAAATGATTGATGAATTCCTCTGATAAGCTTATAAAATGCACATACATAAATTATCACATAGCCAGAAGCACACCAACCTGTCTTTTCCTCCGTGTCTTGGAGCCAGGAAGTACTGTGTGATTTTCACATTCTAGGGAACAAAATATCATATCAACACACGATACATACGAGTATGCATTGAATCTGTTATGTCATGTTTAGATTAGGGTCCTCCTACGTGCTTTCCTAAATGTTGTATTCCCCCACTGATTTACCATAGAAACCACCAGCAATGGCAAGTGGTATATTGGGGCTTCTGCCTCAATGGCCTAATTTTAATCAGTCCTCTTTTGCTCTTTGTAATTGCAATGCTATGGATTTGTGAGGCTAAACATGACCACGTGGATTTAGATTTATTCAATGACATTGGTTCAACCATTTCTTATCAAATTTACTGTTTCATTTATCAACTGGATACCATCAACAGTAGTTGATCACAAGACGCAATAAATTGATGGACTGGAATGATAAAATTCATAGCTTTATGTCAATGTATACATAAGAATGTTCTAAAGTCAGTGCTACAAAGAAGAAACTACAAAACAAACAGAGAGATTGACTGGAAACTAATGCCATGTCTAGGCTGATTGATTATACAAGTCAATAGGCTGAAGATCAGAATAGACGGAATCAATATGTGTTTGTGGTCATCCTCCTGCAAACAGGAAGTGGAAATTGCACTTAAAAGAACAGTAACACCATAAACTGAAAATCCCTTAAATACATTTCTAGTTACTATTTATTCATTCAATCTGTGCTTCCAAAAATTCTAAATTTTGTATAAAAAGTAAGATATTTAGCTACTTAGCATTAAAAACCTGGCTTTAGGGCAAACATCCTGTATATGCTTTTAATAAATATAGAAAGCAATGAGACTGGGTGAGGTCTGTTTAACAACATGGCTGCTATCACTAGGCGGAGTTTTGGCATTCTAGGGTGCAGAGCCACATGGATCTGTCCCAGGCTGAAGAACTTGAGGCTTAGAAAACCCAGAGGCTGCAGGTGAAACCTGACAAATTCCCAGGTCTGCCTTAACAATAAAATAAAAATATCTGTTATATTTTTATATCCAGGGGTGTTACATACAGGGTCCTGGGTGCTCTGCTTAATCGCTGCTGAACCAGCTCTCCCTGTAGCTTTAACAGCTGGCTCCCTCCTCTACTCCAATTCTGTTTTTTCCAGAGGAGGGTGCTTTGAGGGGGGAGTTCAGACTTAGGTATGCCTCTCTTTATTACCAATGAATTACTGTTATTTTACTTTTACCTAGGGCTGAGTTTCAGTAAAGTTACAAATAAAATCTGCAGGGGCGAAGCTTCGGGGAGGTAAACCCAGGTGCATAATCAGAACGGTGGCCCCCTCTCCCTCTAGCACACTACAAGGGTTGCAGTGGTGGCAGCCAGGTCCCCTGGAGCATGGAGCCTAACCCCTGTAGGTCTGCCACTGAAAAGCTGGATGTTTTGTATTCAAAACAAATGACATGCTTGCTGCCTGTTGAAGGCAGTTACAGGCTATAGCCAGAACCAGACAAGTTACTGCCAAAAAAATGTAACAATTTAGAACTCCCAGCATGCTTGCCATCACTGGAAGTGCAAGTGTTAAAGTATTAAACATTGCCTTATAACCTGCACTTATGGTCTTTTTAAATAAGGTTCTACACCTCTCCACTTGTTTGTGTGCGCAGATTCTACCTCTTTATTTCTTGGCATGGCAGTTATACATGTGCTGTACATGTAAATTCAATCTTTGAATTTGAATTCCTGATTTTTATTGGTTTGTCTCTCTGCTGGTTGCAGCCATATCGGGCTTTCTGGGGCACTTCATGAATATGTATTATCTAAAAATTCATAGGAAACAATAAAACCAGGCAAGGATTTGTTTACTTAACAGATAAAAGATGGGTTTGCAACCACAAGGAAGGGAAACAAGCTCAAAACAACACAGATCAGGAATTCAGCTTTAAAGATAACATTTTTATCAGTGCTATTAAGGAATATCTGCCATGCCAGTCTAAATGGGATTTTATTTAAGAGAAATCCTAGAACTGCCCTGACACCACAAACCATTAGATGCATCCTAATGGAAGTTGTAACCTATTTAAAACTTGCTACCTCTTATCGACATGATATATTGATGCAACATTAATGGATAATCTAGCCGCAATCCTTTTATCAGAAAATGAATTAGCAACATTAACACTTGAACATTTGCAAATGTGTTTCTTTGTAGTCAGACAACACCCTGTTGGGTATAATGTATACTGTAAATGTTAATAGACACAATTAGCTTTTATCAGGTAGAGAGGAACATACTGTGTTTGCCTTCACAGTAATTAGCACTTTGGCACCCAGACATTATCATACAGTATGTGTTAATCCCCAAACGAGAAGTAACTGATAGAAACGTTATTAATAAGCAGAAAATGTGGCGACTAAAATGTCAACTGACAACTAAAATGTGGAGGAAAAAATGTTTTAGGTTAGGTTCACACAAGTGTATTATGTGCAGCGCATAATAAGTTTGTGTGAAAAAAAAGTACACTGTGGCGTAATTTTCTATTGTACTTACACGCGATAGTGTGAACGCTCCCTGGGCACTCACGGCTCCTCCTATCTGGCCGTATTTTGTGCGAGGCGTATATACGCCGGCAAAAATGTGACAGCCAGCGTTCTGGACGCAGTGTTTGCGCATCATGCACTAGTGTGTCCGGAACAAGACAAGTACCATAAGTATTCACATAGCTGTATTTTTTTTTCACACAAGCGTATTAGGCGCTGCGCATAATATGCTAGTGTGAACGTAGCCTTAAAATGTAAACCTTCAAAAATGTGTAATATATAAATCCCTTTATTCCAAATTCAGCTATTCACTTTGGGTTTGTCTTTATAAAACTTGTCATTTCATTCATTTAACGACAATGCATCACTACTTTCTCAGGTACTCTTTCATGTTTGATTGTGGACACTCTAGTTATAAGCAAACGTTGGCGATCCCCTAAGTACCACTGCTCCATTTGTCTGATATTTAAGAAGAACTAAAGCTTGTTTTCACTAGGAGTGATTCTTAAGGGGAGAAATACTTATCAATCACCTCCTTCGCTCTGGTGTTCCCTTCTGTCTTAAGGTAAAACCGATCTGACTTTATCTTGAAGAATGAGTCATCGCTAGAGTAAAGGAGGTGGTTGATGAATATTCCTCTTCTCCCCCCCTAGAGAATGGTTATTAATAATAACAAATAAACAATTTATTGAACAGCAACATTTCTCACTCCTACGCAGTAGTTATTATATCAAGCAGTAATAAGTTACAGTTAGAGCACATTTCATATTTGCAGCATGTTCCCCAGTGATGTGCATACATTTGGGGGGGAATTCACGATAGTCCGAAGTGAAGTGCGGAGTGTTCGCCTCACTTCGGACTGACTGATGTCCTGCGTGCAGGACATCAGCGAGCGCATCTCAGTCAGTCCAAAGTAAGGTGAACACTCCGCACCTCACATCAGACTATCGTGAGTTCCCCCCTTGGTATCCTGTGCAGTATTAATCAGGTAACCACCCAAACTTCTCTTGCAAGGCTTCTGAGGGTATACCTTCCTCTCTGAAGCTATCCACCCTACATCTGCTCCAATGTGATCCCTCAACTGAGTGTTGTGCCTAGCCTGACACCTCTGCAATCTCTCTGCAATGTACACTCCTTGTTGGGTTAGAGTTCTGCTCAATATCTCAGTAATCATGCTCTCTTACCTACTACAGTGAAGTGTTACAGAACTGATCTATCTAGGTCTAACAGTTGATGCAACTTGCAGAAAGGGTCCCTCCGCCAGCTTGCCAGAAGCTGAAGCCCTATTTTTAGCCCATGAATAATCAATGTTAAAATGCCATTTATCATCTACAAAGTGGAAACACAGAGGTCTCCAGAGGGCAGGGCAGCTGTTTTACAACTGCCGATGGGTAGTGGCTGGTACAAGATTTGCCCTGTGTCTTATCAGTTAGGGTAAAGCCAGTGTATGTAAATGTACAGTACATATTTATATCACCTAAGTAGGTTTAGACTAGGCCAGATTTTCCAGATTTTCTCACAGTGCATATCTGTGCTCTGCCACACAGG
Source organism: Pipa parva (assembly GCA_019650415.1). Taxonomy (NCBI): domain Eukaryota; kingdom Metazoa; phylum Chordata; class Amphibia; order Anura; family Pipidae; genus Pipa; species Pipa parva. Next base: position 18,924 of record WMED01000484.1, read on the forward strand.
AACCGTGTGTCATTTACATAAAGAAGCACATTTTCACTGTGACTTCACTCCTTCATGATGAGGTCATCAAGGATGGTAACAGGCACAGGTATTTGTAGTGAGCTCGAGGGGGTGGTCTGTTGTACCCTGATGCCACCTTCTCATTCATGACCTTATGGTTGTCATATCATACATACCTGGTGCTGTGCATTTTCTTGTGCTCTCTATAACATGAGGCCATTGTTCTTTCTGAAAGAATTTGATAATTGATATTAGACTGATGGATCATGGGACAACTTATAATTAGTATTTCCCAGAGGAAAGTGACAGTATCTGCAAGGGGCTGCTTTCCAATGGCTATTAAAATAACAGTACCACCAAAATATGAAAATGCCTCTAATCTGCATTAAGCGTTTTTATAGATTTGATCTGTGCTTATAAAAATTCTACATCGTGTCTAGAAATTCTGATATTTGAGCTGTTTAGTTTTAAAAATTGGACTTTTGGGCACACTTCCTATATATGTATTATCTAATGCTCTGTTTAACAAGCACATACAAGTGACTGTTGACAGTAAAGTTTTTAAAAGGGGTGGAGTCAGACCTAATACAGTATGCTTGGTTAATATGTAATCTAAGGCTATATGAGGGATAGGTATGAAGGTTTCTGTTGATTTTTATGGGACTGAAAATTTTTGATGTGAAAAAAAAAGAATAGAACGACACAGCAACAGAAGCTTTATTAAATAGGGCGAAACCGGCATGATAAAAAAAACACTATTTCTCCAGCATTAAGTGGTCTAACAAACTTTCTGTAGGACTAGTAAAAAAAAAAAAGCTTTTAGTAATTCATGACGTTAGTTTAAACCTTTTCAGTCCATCTCTGAAATTTTAAAAAGCAAACACCATGGGGGTTATTCACTAAGGTGCGAATTCACAAACAGCGGATTCCCATGGAAAATCCGTGACAATTTCACCATTGTAAAGCCGCGACAATTATTTAAAGTTAAGATTGCGACAATTTTCCCATAATAAAGTCGTGACTGCGACAATATTCTCATTATAAAGACGCTACTGCGACAGTAGCAGCTTATTGCGACTGTCTTTATCTGGCAAATTCGCACCTAAACACAACAATTCAGACTTTAGTGAATACATATCACAGCCATTCTTTTGAGAAAAAAGTTGACATAATATTTATTAATGACATGAGTCAAACATCTGCTGAAGTTCAGACTATTGGGGGTAATACACCATTCAGCGAAGTGACCTCCGAATCCTTTGGCTCACTTTGCAAATGGTGTTATGTGATCGCTGATGTCCTGCACGCAGACATCAGCGAGCGCTTTAAAGGGATTCCAGTCTCGGCAAGACCAAAAGAGTGCTCTCACTGAGACTGGAATCCCTTTAAAGTGCTCGCTGATGTCCGCGTGCAGGACATCAGTGAGCGCATATCAGTCAGTGCGAAGTGAGCAAAAGGATTTGGAGCTCACTTCGCTGAATGGTGAATTCCCCCCTATGGCTCTTTGTTATGTACAAATGTAAATTTAAATGTAGATATACATTTCCAGCATTTATATCTACAGCATATTATACTATAAGCTGCATAGAAATAATGGGAGCAAAAAACAACCTAGTATCAAATACATTCAAAACAGAGTATTTTTTTAAAATATGAGGCAATACTTTAAGTTTTGGTGGTTAGTTCACTACATTAATATTCTGATGTTGGTAAATATGAACAGTCCCGTTCCATATCTACATTATATATTGGTGTAACTGACCTCCATTCCTTGTTTCAGAGGATGTATCGTGTATGTATAAACTCCATCCGAAAATGCTCCACTAAAAGGATTAAAAAAAAAAATATTCAAATCGAATTGTTAACATTTGAAATCTGGAGTGCATAGTTTCAAAATAAAAGAACTGGAACTGAATGTCCTCTTTCCTGTTATAGCCTATGAACTTTAGTATCAGTAACGCAGAAGCCCCCTTTCTAGGGGTGACCTTGACATGGAAGTCTGTGATTTGTCTATATCAGTGATGGCCAACCTTATGAGCTTAGTGTGTCAAAATTCATCAGAAAACTGGGCATAACTCGGGTGGTCTGTCACTTTGAGAAAAATCCAGAGGCAGGGCAACTCTCCTACTGAGAGCACAGTATGACCGGCATCATGATGTGTGCCAGCAAAAAATGTCTCGGCATGTCACCTCTGACATGCGTGTCGTAGGTTAGCCATCACTGGTCTAGATCTTAAGACACTGGTAACAGTGCATACATTCCAGCTCCAGCACAGGTGGTCTTTAAAGGGATGCAAATGTAATCTAATGATTAGTGAAGAAGTGGTCCATTGGGTTTAATTTTTATTAGTGGGATGAGATCATCTTTGACCTGACATTAATAATAGCACCATGAAGTCATCAATGAAAATTGCATTTCTAAATAAACCTAGTTAGGCTAAGCTGCCATTATCTGGAAAAAAATTAGTAAAAATAATAGCATCATCAAAAACTACCATGGTTAGGTTGTATCTTCATAGTCTTATTTTATTATAATTTACAACAAAAAGTAATATTGCCGCTATTCATTGCTAGCTTTCATTTATAAAACAATTTGCAATTTATACAAACAATAGGGACTCCTTTCTAATGTTGTGTTGAATCTCCATTGACCTAAGAATAACCTCTGTCCACTGGGCATTGACTTGAACTCATGTCAGCCTACATTGACCTCTATCATTAAAAAGAAAATTTGCAGCCAATGGTATGCTGCTGGTTGCATGTCTTCTAGAAGATCAAGCATTTCAGTTGTAGGCCAGGTTCACATTGGCATATTGCGCTTATCTTTTTTTTTTAAAAGTGTGTCGCAAAAAAAAAAACACCGTCGCATTAACACTGGCATACTTTCACCATGCGTTTTATAAAAATGAATAGCACTTACTCATTGCTTTTCCCTCATGGGTTACTGCTATTGTTCAATTCCTATTGCTACTAATCCTGTTGCATTTTTCATATCGAGTTATATATGCTCGATAAAATGCAACATGAAACGTCCCAGCGCATATTCCTCTCTATGAAATGCTAGTGTGACATTGTATGTATGATAGTCATTTCTTTCATTCCACCTGTGCGAACCTGGCTGTACTTGGGGCACTTCTGGAATGGAAAACTCTGCACTTTGGTTCCTGAAATCCACCAACCATCGAGCCTATTGGCTGCAATACTTTATTTTAACCTTCTCACCGGCATTCAAATCTTATTTTTTACAATTTATTCTCCATTACATGGTACAATCAAAATATAACTGAAATACTTTTTGTCCCCATCTCTGTTCTTCAGTATCTTCCTCTAACCTTGCTCCTTTCCTCTGTGTTCCATGAATGAAGTTGACTTTCATGGAAAATGACGTGGTACCCATAGCTTCACCCAATAAGAAAAAAGCAATGGTACCTCTAATGTTTTGTAGAGTAAATGCTCAATGTCAGAAGAGAATTTCAATTTGATACATATTACCTGGTAATGAATCAAGCATGAAATTATACCTGATTAAATTCTGCCCTGGTCACTCCACCGGGGACAAGGGAATTATTTTTCAAGGGCGATTATTTATTTATTTATTTATTTTGGACAATAGGTTTCGCCTTATAATCTAAATTCTGGCATATACTGGATCCCTAAAGTTAAAAAAAATATATATATTTTTTCTTTTTGATCTTTATCACATGCTAATCCACAAACAACCACGTGGTTTCTATTTTTAATGGAAAGACATAACAAGCATCATAACTACAAAGGCTCTTCATTAGAAGGAACCCTTTTTCCTACCTGAGGCCGTGACAAGTTGAAAGGGCAGCCCATGAATTCTCAATCTCTCGCAGTTTTCCCTGATAGTAACAGTGATCCACAGATGTGCCATGGATCTGCAGATAAAAGGATAATGTTTGTGTATACAGTATTTCACTTGATCATCAAAAGCTCAGACGTCTGGGAATAATTTATTTACATAGTACAAATCGATCGCAGTAGCAAACAGCAAGTAATGAGGTCTCACAGTGACAGTAAAACCCTGGGTACAGGGGTCAGCGTGAAATCCACTATTCATTCAGTTAGGTGCCATGTGAGACTGTGCATGTGGTATAGTCAAATGACCTGTTATAATATATTCTCTTGCTCCATATAAACAACCAATATTATATATTCCCTCCTTTCAACATAACCCCTTACTATAATTCCTCCTATGGCTTCATATAAACCCTCCCTGTATCTCCTCCTATTGCGCCATATAAATCCTCCCTATAACCCTCCCTATTGATCAATTTATCCCCTCCGTATAGCTCCTCCTATGGCTCTATATAACCCCCTCCCTATAACTCCGAATAATGCTCTATAACTCCTCCTATTGTTCCATATAACCCTCCCTATATATTCTTTCTATTACATCAAATAACTCCTCCCTATACCTCTTCCTACAGCTCCCCTCCTATTTCTCTATATATAATATGTCCCGGTAATCCCTCATTGCATTAAAAAACAAACTCTTTCTAATGCACAATTTAACCATTCATAACCTTCTGATTACTTTATATAAACCCTTTCCAAAACGATTCCAAATGCTCTGTATAACCTCTTCCAGAATTAACTCTACCATTTCACATAACATGGCAGGAAAGAAATGAATTCTTATTTAACCTCAGGACACTTTTCATAGAGAAAACGATGAGCCTGCAGAGCATTTTTCCTCAATCTTCTGCTCCAGTTATACTGCTGGAACTATTATGGAATGGAATGTAAAGACCATGTATCACATTTGGGTAAGACAGTGACAGGCTATGGCAACTGTACAGACAGCAGGATTTGACCATCTGATTAGACCTCTATATCATCTACTTTTATCATTGCCTTTACTGTGCAAACACTACAAGCCTGTCTTCATGTCTGCACCCTCAGCCTCCTTTCCTGTGTGTGACACTGAATGACTGATTCTCACTGTCATTGTAGGCAAAATTATGCACAATCAATGCAAGTATTCTAGTATGTGACTTGGTTATTCTATTATTTTAGCCTAAGCTCATAGCTCCAGTGACCTCATTTTATACCATATTCAGAAACAATACTTCAGGCTTTCGCCATATATCAAACACCAATCAGATGTTAACATCCAACAAATTCTGAATGACAATATTGCTTGAGTTACCCAAGCCTGAAAGGCAGTCAGTGTGTATCTCAGGTGTATGTATATATACAGGTGTATATTATTATAGTATATAATAATATATTATTATAGTAACACTGGTCAATAAACTATTTTAGGTTATATACCTCATGTTGTCTGTGCAACCTCTATTTCTTTTTATCTACCAATTGGACTTGAGTCTTTGCCTGGCTCATAGGGGGTATTGTACCACGTACACACCTTACTCCTGGTGTACATTCAAATGTTTCTTCTTTCACTTCACAGAAATACTCACCATCACATGTGAATCATTGTGGCCATCGTAGTTCCTCTCCACATATTTAGATGATAGAAGGTGACTATAAAGATACAGTATTTTACAGTAATATTCATGACAATTCAATTCATGACATCTCAAGATTAGAGCAATGTCAACATCCATTGGGAAAAATCAGAGTTAAAGTACATACTGGTATCAACACTTAACCAACATTTAAATGGTTGAAATAGTAGGAGTAGTCCTTGTGGTGCTACTAGATTTATAAAGGTATGCACACATGGTCACTAGCCACAAGTGTGTATATATATATATATATATATATATATATATATATATATATATATATATATATATATATAAAGGAAAGAAGCTTGTACAATCTAGAAAATATGGAAAGGCTGGGGTAATTCCTTTTTAGACAGGCCTTTGTTTACAGTAGTTATAAGCAATACAATAGGTATAGAGTAGATCAGTGATGCCCAACCTTTTTTGGCCTGGGGGCCATATAAATCAGCAGTTGGCGCCGAATAATGGAGCGTATATGCATTCCAACACATAACAAACTTGGAAGTAAGGGTCTTAACAGTGCAAGGAAGTGTTCCACCCAATTGTGAGATACTGCAAACAGCGTATTACTGAACTGACATCTTGTTCAGTAATAAGCTGACCAGGTCCTCTCAACTGTTGCCGATTTCCTGCACTGTGGGCAGAAGCTTTGAAGGCTGGATAGCACCGTGTTGCGGGCCTGTTATGGCCTATGGGCCATAGGTTGGGCATCACTGGAGTAGATTTTCTGGAGTTCAGGAACAACTAAAAGAAGAATGACTGGGAGCATGTCTGAGAAAGGTTATGAAACACTGATGTGAATTTGATAAAGTTGTCTATAGTTGTCACGCAATCACATAGCACCAAGAATCCTTGTAATTATCATTAATTTATAAAGTGCCATTATCTTCAGTAGATTCACACAATTCTGAAACTTGGCAGACATTTCGGTTAATAAAGCTCCATCTGGAACAAGAACTTGTAATTAACTGCCCAATCTGTTCTAAACCCCTACACTTCCAGATTTCTTTCACAGATACAGTCAGATCCTTCAATGACATCATAAAAAGTGTCAGATGAAAGAAAATACCATACAATGGAGCACAAAGGAATATTCACCAGCCTGTCTGCTCCATGCTTTCATAAAGTAAAATGCATAAAAACCCTAAACAACAGAGGATGACCCAACCCTAAATTTTGCTGGTAAACCTAATTCCCAATCCACTTTACAAAGAACAAAACACTAGGGTGTGAGATTATGAAACCTTTATATATGTTAAAATCAGATTTATTTTTTTTTAATATATCAATGATGAAAAGAAGGTTTGCAGTGCCTGACATGATTCTTTGGTGGAATATTTTCAAATAAGGACAAGTTATATTTAACCTTTACTGTTCCATTTATAATTGGCCTCCAATGACTAGCTCCATTCACGTTCAACCTCAATTTCCTACGCTATAGCGTTCCTCCCTGTCCTTTACATAGCATTCATTTGTGTGTCACACATGTATTTAACATTTAGGTCAAATAGGTCTCCTCACGCACTGGTTTAGTTCCAGATCCAGAATGAGGCTTTTCCCAAAGAGTGGAATCAGGAAACTGGCTTGTGCAATATGGGCCTCCTGGAAGGGAAAAAATGGATAATTTCAGTGCAGTATTTCAGAGCAAAACACTACATTTTATAACTGAGTTTATGTATCCCAGATAGGGGTGTGCGAGATATATCGTCTAAGATAATATCGTAATCAGCGCATTATCGATATGCAAGCTGTTATTATGGAATGGCTCCATGCCTTTAGAATAGGCTGCTGCAGAGACTTCCAGGAGGCGGGCTATCAGAGTGGCCGCACTTTAACAAAGCTGAGACCCAACTATACACATATACAGTATAAATAGAGGCCCATGTGTCAGGCCTAACAACCACCGACACACACAGCATCAAGCAAAAACGCCAGAAGCAGACAAACCAGGGATTAACCCAAACACCGCTAATCCAATTTTTTCACTAAATTGAAATATAAGACTTAACACATTTTTAAATAATGCAAAATATCGTTTATTATCGTTATCCACGAAATTACAGAAAATATCGAGATATCATTTTTCAGCAATATTGCACACCCCTAATCCCAGATCTTTTTTTTGTTTAGAATGTCACAGTTTTGCTTGCAATACATCTTAATCATGAAGATGAGTAACATTCAAAGGGAAAGTAAACCTCCATTTTTATAACTGCTCATAATACAAGTCCTTGAGCAACTAAGCTAACTTTAAGGGGGTAATTCAGCAATCAGCGAAGTGAGCTACGATGCGTTCGGCTCACTTCGCAAATGGTAGTATACGCTTGCTGATGTCCTGCGTGTGGACATCAGCATGCGCATTAAAGGGATTCCCGTCTCGGCGAGGCAACTCTTTTGGTCCGCCCATCTGCATTCGGAGGACAAGCACAGCCGCTGGCATTGGTCCAAGTGAGAAAAATTTGATGTTCCGGACCTTTGCTTCTGGTAAATTTTTAAATTTGGACCTCGGTTAATTTTAGTTGGTGAATCCTGCTCTATATTAATGGTAGTGCATGTTCTACGCTCTCTGCACCCAAATAAATGTTACCTTTGAAGTTAAATCCCCAATTTAGACTATTTTGAGTTTGTTTTCCTTCCTTGTGGTTGATCTTTTAATAATAATAGGTGGTGTTTCCTATTGGACTTTAAGTAATACATATTCATAAAGTTTCTCAAAAGCCCAAAAAGGATAAAAAAAAAAATAGGTTTAGATAAAAAATGATAATGAAAACTGGTGACAGAAGGGCCAATTGGACAAAAAGAGAAAAGATAGAGGAAACAACAAGAAGAAATGAGATAAAAAAGGGCAGAAATACTACCGAGGCAGAAGAACAGAACTTCCTGTGGAATAAGGGCAGATGGAGAGGAAACACAGTCAAGAAAACACGGAGACAGAAGGAACTTGGCAAGATGGGAAAGTCACAAACAGAAATTAGTGGAACAGACTAGAGAAATGCGAAAACAACTGAGGGAAGGAGGACTCTGTACAGGTCAGTGTGGGAGATGGAGACACAGGGTTGGTCAGGGTGGGAGATGGAGACACAGGGTTGGTCAGGGTGGGAGATAGACACAGGGTTGGTCAGGGTGGGAGATGGAGACACAGGGTTGGTCAGGGTGGGAGATGGAGACACAGGGTTGGTCAGGATAGTGGAAAGGAGACAGGAAGCAGAAGGACACCCTGAGAGAAGAACAGGTTGATAGCACAGATACTGTATACAATGTGCATAAACACCCTAATTAGGGAGACAGAAAGTCTCAGTCTGACAGATAAGGCAGGGGACAAAGGGGCAGAAAGTCATGAAAGAAGATAAAACACAGAAGAGAGAAACTTGGATTGAGGGAAAGGAAGAGGTGAGGCAACAGGACACAAAAGTCACAGAAAAATTGGCAGAAAGCCACCGACACTATGAGATAAGAGTCATTAATAACAGAGAGAAAATAGTCCATAGAAATAAAAAGGGAATGCAGAGAGACCCCCGGACATACTCTAGGGGTGCAGGGGACACTAACAGTGGACCAGAGTGGGCCAATGGTCACATACCAGAAGGTATAACTCTGACTGTGCAGATAAGTACAGAGTGATAGAACCAACCCAACATGGTTAAAGATAGAGATATAATGGGTCAGATTAGGAGTAGGAAGTAACTGGGATTTTAATACCCCCCTGTGATTGTCTTTCTAAACCATCGCCCTCTGTGTTATGTAATTCTGTAAAGGTTTATTTTGGTTCCTAACATTACCGCTACAAAGACTAGGGCAAACTGTCCCATCATTTCAGGGGCTGTTTGTTTGGGGCCAAAAACAATATTTAAACAGTCAGTCAGGGAAATGACGGTTGGTAACAGTAGTTCATGGGAAAAAATAACATAAAATCAGTTTAAGCCCTTATTAACAGATAAAGACCAACTTCCATAAGTGTTTAGTAAATGGTTAGGTAGATACAGTGATGGAAAGGGCAGTTTACATCCCCCTCTCACCTCTAGCAATTTACCCAGCAATGTGAGGAAAGGGCATCATATGCAAGAAGAGATCAGTAGTCACACACTCAATCAATAGCTAAGGATTCTGGAATGCCTGATTATCCTATATACAGTTTCCATAAGAATTACTGGCTCTTCTAGAGTTAATCACACACACACATTTTTATCCTCCTGTCAGGCTGAGAACATCACTGCAGTTACTCATATTTGTAACTATCAAGCTGTGATACAGGCTCAAACAGATAATGACATGAAAATGAACTCCCCAGGGAACCATGAACTAACACGCGCGCACACACACACACACACACACACACACACACACACACACACACACAGGACAAAATAAACACTCAATCTTATGCAGTATAAAATGGCATCCAGGAAGTTTACTACTCAAACATACTGAATTGAAAAGAGTATTACATAATCTATGCCAGGGCCACATGGGGTGACACAAACATCCCAGCAGGCTTATTGTAATTTGAACATTCACTAATTAATCATGCTGTGTGGCAAAGTGACTAGTGAGCTAAAAAAAAATGCAAGCCATATATTGCCTAGTGGATCATGCAGATACAAAACACCTACTGGCCTGGCAGTCACTTGTACTACTGTGGTACATTTCTGGGAAAGGGAGGTTTAGCGCCTCCTTGAAATGTTATAGATTCTGCACACCTTATATAATACAGTAAATAGACCTTTTCCTCTGATATACTAATATGGTTAATCATCAGCTTTAGGAGCGTACCAATAGTGATAGCAGGGGAGGCAGCTACTACTAGGCCTGTGGCAGAAGGGGGCCCAGCCCTGAACTGAGTCCAGCCCACTGTATGTCACAAACTTCAACTTGAATTAGAGGTGGTGGTCCCCCCTACCAGCCCTTGTTCTTGGATCTGTGGTGGCCACTGTACACCCTTAGTGGCCTCATTAATTTCTGCTAAGTTACATTAAATCAACTGGTTTGATGCCTGGAAGCCTGCACCTGGATACATCACTGCTGTACTAGGGTACACCTCAAGTCACCCGTGCTGCCATTTCCTTGTGTATTTGGGGCACTTGACCTCACTTTGGGCTATTTTCCAGCATGTCTCAGGCTTTAACATGTCTGAAGAGGAATCCCTGTATAGATGGTAATCCTGCATTAAGAATAGACCGTAGTAATTGCATTTGTGCAGGAATGTGATGGCCCTACAGCTACTGATGGACTACAAGTTCCAATGCACCCTGGCAGCTATAGCTGTAGTTCATTAGATGAAGGACCACAGAATAAACTGTATTATTGTATATCACTCTAACTGCATATAATATATATTTAACCAGTGGAACAGCTGATTGGGAGAGATGTACCTCTAGATGTTGTTTAAGCTCACCAGTCACCATGTAAGGGTAAATTGTTCAATCTAGGTAATTTGTACCTAACATAGTGTCCACCTTTGTGTTTCATTTCTTACAATAAGTGCCTGTTTACATACCGGTAACATTTGGTCTACAGAATAGTACAACATACCACAAAGGTGAAGAAGTTACATTTAGTGCTTAAAGTAGCTTGTCATGTTTCCATAGGTTACCATCAGGGCTGGAAATGAACTTGGGGATATATATAATTCCTCAGAGAAATACAAATAGGAGAGATGTCGGCTCCCACCAAAACCCCAAGAAGCAGGAAATGTAAGGTCCAAATTTGCATATCAGTGGTACTCGGAGTCAGGCCCTAATGGGCTGAGACACAATTTGTAGTTAGGTGTTACGTGTAAGTACAAAGTGATGCTATGGGAGATGGGAACGCAGCTCGATCGGCCTGTAACACTGTGAGCAAACTTACCAAAAAAAATGAAGTATTTCTGGAATTGTGGGATGTACCATATCAAGTATCTGTAGAATGTTAACAGGATATCTGCTTACAAGGTTAGTTGGGATTGTCTGGGCGGCATAGAATCAAATAAACAATTAGTGGTGGCTTAAGCCATGAATTAAATGTGCCCATGGACATTCCAGTCTATACACACTGCTATACTCTGTGCAGTTTAAGATTAAGATTCAATTTATTGTCACTGAGAGTGCACGAGTACACACCAGCAAAAAGCATAACACCAGCGAAAAGCAATTGCGACTTCACTCAAGGGGGTTCATACACTTTGCTACGACCGCTGCCCCCACAGTCACCCCTAAAGCGTTTGCACCCAGTGCCCACAGATCACATTTTTTTTTATTTATCACAGGGGGGAGCAGGACTGACAGCATTGGAGATGGAGGACTGTATATTACGTATGCCCCTGTTTAACAGGACACTAAACCATGGACTATATGCCTTTTTTGCATTGTACCACTTTGACCTGCAGACCATGAGATATACTGTACGTCTCAGTGTAACTCTTAATTAGGAGCTTCAGTTAATCTAGTTTTTGCTCCACCCATCATTTTAGCTGTCTCAAGAATTGTTCTCAACAATAAAAGGTACAGTAAGTCTCCTGAAGATAACGTAGATGGTGTACTACATCGCTATGGCATATTATCATTATTGCACATGAATAATATGCCCCAGAGTACAGGATCAAAACAGAAAGGTAATAAATATAATTCTAAAATCCATTTTCTGACTGCAACAGGACTCCAGTTACCAAACAAACCAAAAAGAAAGGTAGATAATTCAGAAACTAAAATAAAGACCAGTTGCAAATTGTCTTTTATAACCACTGGCTACAACATATTAAAAATGACTTTCAAGGTGAACATCCCCTAATATAGTATCTGCTACCAGTCTTATGATGGCTGAAGTTAATAATTAATATATGTCTGCTTGTAAGTAGAGTACAGAGAAAGGACACTCACCGAGTCGGTAGAAATCGCACTTCTCACCCGCGTGTCCAGCTGATATTTATGTGTTTCAAATCCAGATGTTTGCCCAACCAAGCGCCTGGGGTGGATGATCTCAGGAGGAACTCGTTTCTGGTGCCATTGAGCTGGGTATTTGGAATGAGCAGTGTTTGGCGGGACTGTAGAATTTACTAGGGAGGAAACTGGATAAAGGAGATATAGAGAGAAAGGTTATACAATGTTAACATAGTAACATAGTTTATAAGGCTTAAAAAAAGATACAAGTCCATCCCGTTCAGCCTATTTTCCTGCAATGTTGATCCAGAGAAAGGCAAAAATCCCTTGAGGCAAGAGCCAATTAAAATCCCTTTCCAACTCTAAATTTGGCAATCAGAGTAATTCCCTGGATCAAAATCCTACCCCCAGTTATCCAGTACCCTTAACTTGTAATGTTCTTACACTGAAGGATCAGAATAATTCCCTGGATCAAGATCCCACCTTCAGTTATCTAATACCCATAACCTGTAATGTTCTTACACTGAAGGATCAGAATAATTCCTTGGATCAAGATCCCACCTCCAGTTATCCAGTACCCATAACTTATAATGTTCTTACACTGAAGGATCAGAATAATTCCCTGGATCAAGATCCCACCTCCAGTTATCCAGTACCCATAACTTGTAATGTTCTTACCCTGAAGGATCAGAATAATTCCCTGGATCAAGATCCCACCTTCAGTTATCCAGTACCATAACTTGTAATGTTCTTAAATTGAAGGAAAGCATACTGCTGATGTACACTGCCCTGTACACTGAGGAATTTAGACAGCACTAAGGAAGGTGGACACAAAGATACTGACCAAACATAAACAGACAGATGGCTTTATCAGAAGCGTGGGTATCCAGAGAACAAGGAAGTGAGATTTTGGATAATGGTATTACCATATAGATGCAGTAGTGTGGATACAACTGGTAGATTGGTTTGGAATTTTATGGAGAAAAAGGTAAATTGGGAAAAACTTCTCAAGGCAGGTAAGATATTTTATTTCACAATGGAATAAGATATGGAGAAATTGACATTAAGGTACACTAAGGCAGCAGCAAGGCTAAAGACTGAGATTTCAGAATAGATTGGGCATGGGTAGGGGTTGGGGGGGGGGGGTAGTCCAGTATGAATATTATATCTTTAGCTTCTTATATCACTCACAAAACCATAAAGCTGCAAGTGGATAAAGAAGGAACGTGGGGGAGACCAAGCAACCACAATCTTCAAACACACCACCCCCTTCTGTATGATTAGTAGATGAGTCCTCCCCTGCATTGCATGTATCTATCTACCTGATGCATTGCAGTATATTGGGAATGTTACAGAATGCAAGGGGAGGAAGGGGGAAGATCTCTGCCCTTATGGTAATTTGGGGAGTCCTACTTGCTATCTGCAGGTTTGCCTGGCTAACTATGAAGTTATTAATTAGAAAGATAATCTACCTTCCCGAGTTCCTTAGCACTTAGTGGAAATCAGTCTTCCCTACAGCAGAGTGTTCTGCCCTACAAACCCTGCTATTAACCCATGCTGATCCACAACACAACACACTGCAAGGAGGGGAGCTTGCTTTTCATGCTTAACACAGATATACAAGGTACATATGAAGTAGGTTACAGCTATAATAAAAGAGGCAGGGAGGAAATAGTGAGGGGATGGGGGGGAGGAATGAGTCTAGGCAAGGGGCAGGTAAAATGCATAAGAAATGAGATGAGAAAAAAGATGTGAGCAAAAGATTGTAGGTGGAGAGGAGATATCAGTGATTGATGGGGGGGTGGAAGAAAGGCAGGCAGTGAAAAGGAATGGTGCATGAAAGGCAGGCAGCAGAGGATGGCAGGGTTGGTATTATGGGTCAGAGGAAGTCCTGGCTATCTGACCTGGGCAGAACTAGATCCCTGGGGGAGGGTGGTGCATCAGGTTATTGGGATCATACAGGTGATGATGGAATAGGAAAACCTGCTTAAAGCCAGGGATATCCCCAGTTCTGCAGGTGGGGGCAGAGTAAGAGAGCTGATGTAGAAAGCAGAATTCCCTGACCCTGGGATATCTCCAGCCTGGGTTTACAGGGAGCAGGCAGAGGATTGCTATAACAGACCCTGAAAATATCCCTGTCCTGCAGGTGGCATGGAATGGCAGGAGAACTAGATATACCCGGCATATACGGGCATCATACTTACCCAACTGAGGCATGGCAGAGATCACAGCAGCTACGACCCAGCACAGCTCCAGACGCATCATTCGTACATAATCATTCAGCCCTGAGGACAGGGGGCATGGGGGTGACAGGGGACAGCCTCACATAGACAGGAGCCGTCAGCCTGGGGACATCAGCCCGGCTTCTTTGTGCCCCCGTCACCATCAGGTTGTAGTGCAGGGAGCAGTGTGCAGAAGGATGCTGGATCTGCAGTGTGTGTGTGAGAGGCACAGGCTCCTGTATTAACATAGAGACACGTGAGGAGGACCATTCTCCTCCTCCCTACTGCTCTACCCTTCCCCCCCCAATCTTCCCCTAACCAACTGCTTCTTACCCTCTGTGCATCTTTCATCCTTTCTCAGCCTGCCCTGAGAACCCTAATTCCTCCTCCTCCCCTCCTGGTCATTGCCTTCCTTCCACCTTGTCTTAATTATATCCCAGGACAGCATCTTCCCATCACACTGTGCTAGCACTAGGGCTAGGGAGACATGTAGAATAATACCAGGGAGATCAGGGAGGTATGGCACTCACACCATAAAGGGCTTTGGGGCTAGAGGGAAAATTCCCTGCAGATATTGTTTGTTAAGGAAATCTAGCAAGTGTTCAGGAATAGCATTGTCATTAGTGACTGGTGACTACAATTCCCATTATTCTCAGTCTTCAATAGGGCTCAGAAACAATAAACCTGTTGAGACTAGATTTAATAATTAGAAAAAAAAAACTACCACCATTTTTTCCAGCCTGTCCAATAAGTTTGTAAAGAATGCCCAACAATGGGGCTAATATCTGGTCTGGGGATCCTAAGAAAAACAAGAAGTGAAATGTATAGAAAAATAGAATGCTATGGATAAGGAAGCACAGACTGAGTTTGCTTTTACATTATTTACAACAAAATCACAACTGCTTTGTGCACTCCTGTAATACAGATATATCTGTACCACAATTCATAGAATTTACTGCACACCAGCTCACACCAAAATACAATTCCCAGCATCCCCTGACGTGTGTGTGCATATATATATATATATACTGTATATTAATAATGTTTCAGACCATGCGTGACTACAAATTCCAATACCTGTGGTGGCGCTGGATGCATCAGGTGGCATGTCTGTAGGGGCGATGGACGCATCAGGTGGCATATCTGTGGGGGCACTGGA
>WMED01000485.1:0-34497 GCA_019650415.1 Pipa parva
ATAGTTTTACCAAGAAACCATACTTTTTCTGTTAAAAATAGTGACAGTTTTAAGAGAAATATAACATTTTTTTTTAACTTAATTTATGAATTTTGTTTTTTGCATGTTGCACCTCTCTGTAACCCCATAAACATAAATTACTAGTCAGTTGTGCTCCGCTAATTATAAGGGACCGGTCTAAGCCAAAAATGCCAGGGCCAATTTTTTGTCCCAGTCCAGCCCTGACTGAGCAGTGCCGGCAGGTGCCAGATAATGACTCTGCAGGTCATGACAGGTGCGTGCGCCCCCTTGTTTGAGTCAAACAGTTTGACTGCCAGCAAGGGGGAGGCGCCCAAGGGGTGGTTCGCCCAGGGCGCAAATCTAGCCAGGACCGGCCCTGGGTATAACAGCTTTAAATAAACATCATAAGGCCAAACCGGTACATTCTCTCTTGAAAGAAGCAATGAAGCAATTCTGTTTCCGATAAAAATAGATCTCCTTAGCTTATAGTGAGCAACCAACATAGAACAAAGAAAGCTTCCATAGTGTAAAACCAAATTTTAATGAACACAAAATTAAAATGATATCTACTCACAAAGGTGCAGATAAAATGTGCATGTATTAAAATGTCCTCTGTGGTGAAGAGTGAAGGAATGGTCTGTGGGATGTTCATACACAGTCCTCAATTTCCTTGTTTCAGTCCTCTACGCGTTTTACCAGACTCTGTGGCTTCATCAGGAGGATCCTCCTAAATAATTTAACAAAAAAAATCAATAACAACAATATTTATTGTGAAACTTGTTTTAATAGAACAGCATAAAGTGCATCAAGTATTGGATTTAATGCCAGTCACAACTAGCACAATAATGTCTGATAAACAATTTTTGCAGATCCATAATGGCAAATAAGAATTCTTCAAATTCTTGTGGATGGAATATATCCAGCTGGGGAACAGATTGAGGAGACTTTATTGGAATTAATATGTTTTTAGAAAAACTGTTTGACATAAAAATCTAAATGATGAACTCAGCTAAATGATTTTCTTATAATGACTCCTGGTGCCGTAGCTATTTCCATTACCATATTGGTGCAAATTTTCAGTGAAAAAAGAAAGCACTTCTCTACTGAGCCCTACATGCTCCATGACATATGAGCAAACTTAATTAAAATGTATTATTTGGGATCTACCCCCAAACATTAATTTAAAATCCTTACATTCAGTCCTCTCTCTGGTGTAATAAGGAGGATAAAATAAATAAATAATGGTGTGCTAGAAATTTAAATGTATAGAAAATATACAATATTTTTTCATTTGGATTTTCCTATTCTACATAACATAATTGTCAACCCATTAGCTATAATACCTGATCTGAAGTATGTTCATGTTGCCATAAATATTACAGGTTGTTATTCATCACAGAACAAATTACTTTTAATATATAATACACGTAAGCATAAATTTAAATTGAAATAAAGGGACATAAGCACACTACATCAGCAAGCCATTTAGAGATGCTTATGATATACTTTGAATATGCCTTTGAAGTCTTGATTTAAGCCATATAACATTTTTATGGCATGTTTAAAGTTAGATAGAAAATTTGTTAAAATCATGCCAAAAGACTTAAAAACATGAATTAGCTTTGATTTGTACTGTATGCAGCATGTGCAAACAAATATATTATAAACATCTACCACAGTAAAGACTAAATTCATCCATTTTGCAATGACATTTTTTGTAGAAGTCTTTAATACGTCTTCTGCTAAATAAAATTAAGAGAAAACCTTTCTAAAGTAAAATGCAATATGGAAAATGGTTATAATGTGTCAGATTCCTAATTAATTTAGGCATCAATCAAATGAGCATTATAAGTGACCGGTCATCATTAGGGTTATTGATTTCTCATGTCAGCATTGTTTGTTTACAGAATTATTGTCGATCATTTATTATTTGTACACAAACAATGTTAATACAGATGATCAATAAACTTGATGGAACTGGGAGGGCATGATAATCATTTGTGTGAATTCTAGAGGTTAATGAGGATCTAATATCAATATTATCATCAGGAATGCAATTTTTGAACTTTTAGCCTTTTGGTCTGCTTTTGAAAGAATGTAAATTAGTGACTGCAGTGCCTTTACTTTCTGCAATGTTTTATGGACTAATCACTATTTTACTGTTGATAGCTGGAAGCACTGTATTAATTATATTTAAGTTCAGTCTTCCTTTGCAGAGATGTTTTGTACCACTCATCACAAAGGAAAGACAATAGATCATATGTGTTCTTACAAAATGTCAGTAAATGACGACAACTCAATAAACAATAAACAGAGTAAAATACAATGACACATAAAATGAAAAGGTATTATCACTCTGCTTCCCCATCTCTTATACTACTGTCAGTAGGCTCTCTGTTGTACAGCAATGTTGAATATCATAACATTTTATAAATGCTAATCTGTAGTTTGTCGTGTAACTATTGTAGGTGTTTGTGTAGACTCCTTGTCTTATTCTATAAGTATTTACATGTATTGTGGGTGGTAGAAACCTGGTCACCATCTGTAGCACTGAAAATAAACTTCTGGTGGTGACATTAATCTACTGTATATTACCTCACACAAGCCTCTCTCCCTTTCTTCAGCCTACCTTTGTATTGCTTTCTTTGTGAATTTAGTGCCATTTCCCCTTAAGATCAGGGTTTTTATTCACAATTTGCTGGAAATCTGCTCCTTCCCAAAATGTTGCTAAATTCATTCAGGAAGGTTTTGGCAGCAGGCAGCATACAGTTCAGGCAGCATACAGTTCAGGCAGCATATTGTTGTGTTTAATACCATTTGTGCCATCTTATATGTCACACAGTCAAATAAAGCCTAGCACAAGGGAAGATGGAAGTATTTTTATTGAATAATGCTTTCTAAATGTAAACTGGCCGTTGGGAGTCTCCACACTTTTATAGGCTTCTATAGTTACTATAATGAGAAGGATGACTAGGTCACTAAGGACATTTAAAGATCAAATTATGGAGAACCAATAGATTCCCATTATTTGTATGTGTAAACATCAAATTAAGGATTTAGGCCCTTATTCACCAATGTGCGAAGTGAGCCGCGATGTGTTCGACTCACTTCGCACATGGTGTTATGCGCATGCTGATGTCCTGCACGCGGACATCAGCATGTGCATTAAAGGGATTCCCCTCCCAGCGAGGAGACTCGAGTGCTCTCGTCGGGAGGGGAATCCCTTTAATGCGCATGCTGATGTCCACGCACAGGACATCAGCATGTGCATAACACCAAGTGCGAAGTGAGTCGAACACTTCGCGACTCACTTCGCACATTGGTGAATAAGGGCCTAATTGTTATAGAAAGACGATTTTATAAAGAAAATAAATAGTATAGCATGGTAGTAAATGTTATAATATCAATTTCCCTACTACTATAGTGATCCAAAAGAGTGTTTTTACCTTTTTGAGATTAGTTCAGATTAACAATAAAACTGCAGAAATTTTAAAACATCTGCTTCTGCATGAATTTAATGGGAAACTACTCTTTCCAGATTCCTTTGTAGTAGTATCCAAAGGACAATACAATATTGCTGCATACTTAGAGCCCTTCTACTCTTAACTGTGCTTTGAGATGAATCCCAAAATATGAAAATGTAAAGGGCAAGGAAAACAAAAAATGGAATCTTAAGAAAATATGATGTAAGCATCTCAGTAAATGCTGCTTTACATATTCTGATTGTGCTTTTAAAAGTTCTGATCTACAAAATGTGCTGGTTATTATCAAATTGGGGCTTCTCAAACAAATGGATTCAAGCAAATTGTAACTGCTGATCTTATAGCACCATTTTCCATGTAAATGAAGGTGACTGCTATTACGGTCGCTAGTAATTCTGTAGCTCAGGACAGCCTAGTCTGTACTCATTTTGCTTTTGTTTAACTACTACTCTGGGCTTTCCCTGAAAATCTCATTTAGTTAATATTAATCTTATAAATAAAATAAAACATCATACAAGATATACAAGATCAGGGAGCTGTATAACAATTCATACATTAATATATAACTAAAATATAATATAATAACTAGACTGTATGTACCTTTATATTTAGGAACCATCTATGATAGGTGAATTGCTCTTAGACTTTAGCTGTGCCATGTAATAAATGTGTGATAGCGGGTCTTTAAATCATTCTCCATGTTTATTTTTATTGCTCTAAAAGAGAAATGTACAGTGTGCAGTATTATTTGAAATGGGCCCTAAAGATGCTACAGATTACAGTATTTTTGCTGTGCACGACATGGAGCTGATTTATCTGGAAGAGTTTCAGGCTTTTTCTTATTGTTTGTGAGCAGCATTGCCTTGCAATTCCATCTGGCACAGAGCGCAGTAGAAAAAATGTTGGTATAATTGGCACAGTAAACCTGTCAAAAACATAGAAGGTCACAGAAAATATAAGCAATGACATAAATAGCTAGATGTACTTGACTTTTTAGCCATGTGAAGTGAAGTAAAATGTGCAGTCCTTAGTGTGAGGAACTCATAACTTTATCTGAAAGTGTAAAACATCATATGTCAAGCTTTAGTTTGTAAAATAATGAAATATTTCATCCTGGGAGACCAGCATAGCTGAGCTTCCTTCCCCTGTAAATACTTAATATAGCCTAAATCCAAAATATGTTGTAAGAAATAAAGAGGTGCATGTAGGTTAATTTAATGTTATGGGGAATGTGAAAGGGTTAACTTAAAATGTATTGCAGAAGGCAATTTAACAAAAAAAAAAAAAAAAAAACCTGACATTTTATAGCTTGATAATTTATTTTGAACTTTTTCTGTTGTGTAATTATTATTATTAAATATATTCATTTACATTTTTAATTAGTTTACACTATATACCTACAGGTTAACAAGGTATCGCAACTAACAAAACTCGAACATGGAATCTGCTTAAAATTGGACAAATTATGGGTTTCTTGTTACATGGTATTCCAAAGTCTGGTACTATTATGATGTATGTTTTATCTATTTTAATTTCCTATTTAAATTATTATTTGTAAAATGTGTATACTTGCTTTGCATGCCATTGATCTTGTACATGTACTGAAAAGAGGAGAAGAATAGAAGATTGAAAGAATTGTATGTTTAATATATACCCACCAATTCATCCAAAAGTAGAACAACATTACTCCAATATCTGAGTCATATGAACGCAGAATGAAATTCAGGAGATGGAGAAAGTATAGAAAGAGAGAGGGGCAAATCTGAGCTTTATTATTATAATACAGCATTTAAATAGAAACAGATGGAACTATATGTTATATGTATTTCATAATTGTCTTCAGTTCCCTTTAAATCCTGCCACTTTCCAGCAGATTTGGGGTTGTATGTAATATGTCACTATAAAATAAGTAGTCAACTGGGTTCATTTTTTGCTTTTCATGTTTTCTAAATTGAAGTTGTCTGAAGTATACATTTACCTCCTTTTTTACTTCCTTTAGTTACATGCAAAACAACCTGACCTCTGAAAGGCATTTTCCTAAAAGAGCAATGATTGTCATGTTCAACACTGTGGAAAATGAATTTTGCTCTTAAGAACAGAGAGAAAAGAGAGAAACTATTTATGAGGCTCTAGTGTCATGCTAAGGAAGGACAAAATGAGGAATTGTGTCTGTAATAAGGTCTGAATTAGCATTCTACATTCCCAAATGATTGAAGCCAGTAAAATGATTAATTTTCTGGAGCATAAAAGGTAATGGTGAATAGACAAATTGATTACCATCTAACTCCTGGCATACAAGAAGAGCACATGTTCATTGTGAAAAATCTTTTTTTTTTTTCAGAACAAGTGTTATAAAATTAAATGAGAATTGTTCACGGAATAAAAATTACAAAATAATAGGTAACTTACAAATAAATATACTTTATTCACAACATATACATGAGGAAAATAGTATAGTAAGAAACATTAAATCATTATTATTTGCAGTCAAAACTAGAAAAGATCCTATACAAATTACGACTTTTATATACAAAACCCGTATGCACCACTGTAAAGCAGTTCACTGTAATAGTGAAAATCCTAATTAATTTTTAGTGATATATATATGTGTAACTCTTTCTGGCTTTGCAAACAATTATCAGAACATTTTTTACGATATATATATATATATATATATGTGTGTGTTTGTGTGTGTGTGATATTGCTTGTGACTTTAAAATTAAGAAATTAAATTCAAGGTTATTTAGAGAAACTAGAGAAATGATCAAATGCATGAGGACATAAATTTAAGGTAGCAAAGTATACAATTATGTATATAGAACATAGTGATCCATATACAGAATATGTGCTGTATCTGGAACTGTCTGGAGAAGGATAGCTAAAAATGGTGCTTATTAATAATAAGTCAGTAAAAGCCTCAGTATAGAAAGAAAAGCAAAGAATATGATAGAAGCATTCATATATATATCAAGGGAAATAAAAGAGTTCATAAGGAATACATTTTGTATATGCAGAAAATTGTACAACTGAGGTTGGGGGCTCAAAGAAAACCTAAAAAAATCAGATGTAGAAAGGATGATGCATGCAAATTGTGAATGTAGGTAGAGAAGAGTTAGATGACAGATTTTAAACATGTATGGGATAGATAGTGTAGTGCTATAGTGATGGTTTGTACTAAGCCGTTTACAGCAACATTTAATTTGTATTCCAGACTAATAGAGGAAGTAGGAGTAGGTATTGGGCACTATTTGATAGCAATGTGGTGCACTTAAATTAATAATAAAGAAGTAGGGCCCCAGTGGCTCTTGCTTCAAAACATATTTATTAAACAGTAACAGGTATAAGGCAAAGTAAAGGATAATCATTTCAGCATCCATTGTTATCAGATATTCACATATGATAGAAATACAATTAAATGCAGTTGTATAGTTACCCCCAGTGGATCAGATAATTGTGTCGGCACAATGTGAATCATAGGAGGGTTCTGGGTAGCTGCACTTGCTGGATGGACCTTTTCAGGATCTTCTTCTGTGAGGCTAATCCATGGTCCCTAATTCTACCACTGTGAACCCTTAGATGTGTATCTGTCCTATTAGTTGGGATACACAAGGCCCACTATGATCCTGGTGGGGTATAGTGCTACCCAGGTAGATAGCTTAGCCTACTTGCTTTCACTCTCTAAAGTGAGCTAGACTTAGGAACTGTTCTCAAGTAAAGTAAGTTGTGAAGATCCTCCACCAGAAGGGTGGAAGTTTTTCTGCTGCAACATCATATGGTCAAAGACCCAGGGACCACCCACTGCACAAGCTTATGTTAGCTAGGTGGGACCTAATTCACTTACAACACAGCTAAATAGGGTATATCATTGCCTGTTGGAAATAACATTACAATAAATACCACAATATGACAAGTCACAAGAGGGACCTCCAAGCACACTAATTGAAGTCCTTTGAGACATGTATTAGGAGAATGGTGAACTTTGAATATTACAAATACTGTATGTAAAAGTTCATCAGTGCTACAATAGTAACTTCATTGTGCAGAATAAATGAACCAACTGTTCTGCCCTCAAATCTTGTGTTTCTGTATTAATGGGCAAATAATGTGTACTGCTAGAGATTTGTAGAAGAATAGTAATCTTTGTAGATACTGTTAAAACAATCCAGCATGTATCAAGCTGCATATTGCTGTGACCAATGCTTGATCCAGTCATTTGGATGGTTGACCAAATAATGAGATCCAGAAATTAATGGATTTCCACAGTTCTATTACATGTGACCTCCTACCTCCTGTTTTTATATTGTCATGGAAGTGATGACTTAACCTGGGGTGGGGGCCCTATCAATGAAATCTAAAATGCCCCCCCATCCTAAGACTGCCTACCTGCCTACTGTCATAGATCTTCCCATTCTCCTCTACTTGGGTTTGACCTAGTAGCCTGCTCTTATAGTCTGGCTGCTGTGATATTCAGGCAATGGGATTTGTGCAGTTTCAGCTATCCACTGGGTTGGTTCTGAAGTGACTACCTACTCCCCTGTTCTGATTCAGCAAAGGTTCTTCCTGTTAGTTAAATTCCTACCTTTATAAGGACCCTTTCTTGTGTTCCTGGCCTGAGGTGGTCCCAGTGATTCTGTTTCTTGCCAAAGCCTGTTCTTGTTTTATTATACCTGTGTAGTATTATTCCTGACCTTGCCATCATCTTTTATCTCAATCCGATATAAAACTACAATGAGCTTGCTCTAGTTAGCTACACTCATAGAAAGAGGAAGTGAAGAAGATTGCAGTGTCTGTCGAGACAAGACGACATCAACTAGATACAAAGAGCAGAGACAGTGCTAAAGCATAACACAAGAGTATCTTCCCTCCCCCTTGAGAATCATTCCTTGACTCAATGAACATTTATTACTTTTTAAGCTAGAAACTTTCTTATTACTGCAGAATGTCAAAAGAATTAGATACTGTATGTGCCAGGGGATGTTACTATGTACTGTATATTAATACATTTCTAAAATACAATATTTACAAATATAACTGGTTAAAGGGTGCATGGGCTGTAGGGAGTAGACTATTACATGAGGCATAGGTTATTTAAGACATAGGTCAGGTGACCTAGTTTGGTATATAAGGAATTGTAAAATAGTTAGTTGCTGTCTTCCTTATCCACCCCTCCAACTGAGGGGGAGGATCCACCATGTAAAGGGATTCCGCATAGGGGACTGGGGGAGACAGAGAATTACAGCCTGGGTAAAGAAGTGTATCTGGAGGAATTAGTCCTCCAGGTGTCCCATAGGACAAAGTGTCCTGAAAAGTTAAGGTAATAGCTGTGGGAGTAAAGAGAGGAGACTCCAGACATGCACCTGGGGTAGGTGGCCCTTGGTGTGTGTCTCAGTACAGTGTTTGTACAAGAGAATCTTGGCCATAGCTTTCTGTAGTGGCAGGATTAGATGTTGTTATAGAGCACAGTAGTTGGTGCCAGATAATGATGTGGGAGTTTTACAGCCCAGTGTCACAACAAATCATTAGTAATCAGCCCTGTAGCATGGGGGTGTATTTACAGCTGAACACATAATATGTAATTCTAAAAAGCAAGTAGATGTCTCTGTAATTATCCAGATTGATTAAGATGATTAAATATTCCTCCACAGTGCATGATGCTTTAGTTATCTGGGTTCTAGTTTGATTGATTTTAAACATAACTTTCTTGACAGTTTATTTTACCCTAGCCCCCCAGCAAATTCGTTTAGCATGCTCAGAAGTGAGCAGTGTCTTATGAACAGGCGGGGGAGGGGAGAAATAAAAGTTAAAAAATGGATTCTATATACTGCTTGTCATACCTGACGTGAATACTGATATTTTGAGCTATGTAGGTTAAAATACTGGTTGTGTCTGGGAAATTATTGCTAACCTATAGAGAGGCATTTTTTCTAAACTATTTGTTTTTCTAGATGAAAACCCTAACAAATATTTTAGGTTACAGATGATCAAGCTTATGCAAAGCCCTGAATACTACACCAAATGTACAATAGTTCAAAAGTAGCCCTATGAGGCTTAAATTTAAGGGGAATATTTATAAAGGTTTCTGTAGATTATTTAAAATGCAAAACAACTTTTCAATTCAAGGAATGCATCAAAAAGTGACTCTTGCCATGTGTACCTTGGCTCCAGTAGATGTGTACTACTGTATTTTTTTCACTCCATAAGATGCACTTTTCCCCCCCAAAAGTTGGGGGAAAATGCCCGTGCGTCTTATGGTGTGAATGTTCCTTTTCTTCAGCTGCTGTGGGGCACGGGGGATCACCAGCAGTCACCCCCCCCCCCTCCTTCCCTCCGCTGCTTGCCTGCCCTCCTTCCCTCCCATGCCCACCTGCCCTCCTGCCCATCAAAAAATTATATTAATCTGTAATGGAAGGGACACTCATAGAAAAACACTGCAAAATGTTCCCGTGTCAACTGATCAATATTTATTGCTAGTCATTTTTTTTTAAGGGGAAATATGTTAATAAATCCTTTATAAATCAGATAAATTAAAAAGTACAGGGAAATTAAGATTGACAATAAAACAAGTAGATATGGCCAAATTAGTCTTAGTAAATATTCCCCATAAATAATTAAATCATGTTTTATTCTCTTCTAGTACAGCAGAATAATTATACAAACGTACTTGCATTCAGGGTCTTCCGATTTAGGCACAAAAATACATACTGCAATATCCACTGGATTCTCTTCATCACTGCAGTGTATGCTGTGCTTGACTCATGGTTTTATATGGCCATGGGACACTTTGCTGTCTATTAATATCCTTATAACTTACAGAAAGGGGTACATTATCCTCAATATAAACACAGTGCAGAGCTTTCGTTCTTGTAGGCCATGAAGTAACTGGCCATGCAAATTGTGTTTAATATAATGGTGTTCATGTCATATAAATATTGTGTTAGATTCATTACATATGGCAAGAATTCAGGTTTACTGCGTTGCTGTGCTTTCACATAAATGAAAACCGGTAAAAAAAAACAATGGTGTATTGTTCTTAACCAGGCTTTACCCACACTTGTGCCCCAAAGTATATGGTTAAAACATATTGTAAAACAAATGTTACTTGAAGCAATGTAATATACGTCTTTTTGATTACAGCCCGGTTAGGACCGAAGTGCACAGTTGCACCTTGTGTTTACTGTGCTATCTTTTCTACTATATATGGCTCTGGGAGGCTCCAGCCAAACCCTTTTTTAAAACTGTTTACAAAAGACGTGCACTGAAGAAATCAGGGAAATTGAGAGTATGAACAGATACAGTGGTATGATATTTTTGTAGTCAGTTATTTTTTTGTGGGGTGGAAAAATAATGTTTTATACATTAATTTATATGTATTCAATGCATAGAGAAATGCGTCTTATAACATAGTTAAACCTCCTGGCATTGTTTCCATTTACTTCCAACTTACTCCTCAGTAAACTGCCAAGTATAATGAAGAAGGAGGAGGTTTTTTCATAAATCTCTGTATTTGGTTATTCCACAGAGTTTAGCATAAAGAAAGACTATGCATAAATAGAAGTTATGGCACTGCAGCAGTTGGTCATAAATTATTTCCTCTCACTCTTGAAATTACAATTTATAGTGGATTAATAAATTGGTGAATTTATGTACATGTAGTACACTTGTTGCCAATCCTTGGACTTTTGTTTACCAGCATTTAAGCCCTAATTGCATAGAAAAATTCTATTTGCACTTGAAAACTTTAGACAAACAATGCTCATTTTAGGGGGGATGTTTATAAAGGTCAAATTGATTAAAAATAGGGGGAAAATTAATTTTCCTTAGCTTTTTTCTCTTTTCAACATTTTGACAAGTTATAAAATATATCTCTATTTTTTATCGAAAGTGTCTATTTTGAACGATATTTTTCAAACAACAAAAAATCAATATCATTCAGTTGCTATTTAATAAACTTTATCTGCTCAGCTAAGCTAAAACTTATAGCTCAAAATATTCTGCTCCTTAGACCTGGCAAAAACCTTTCAGTCCTATGCTAGACTTCAGCACTAACATCAAAAAAACCCTAACACATTAAAAGATGGAAACTGTTACTAAACTACCACAACTACACATAAAAAACAACAAAGTATCCTAAAACAAACACTAACTGCAACAATATATACTATGCAATCATGATTAATAGCAAACTACCCTAGACTACATTAAAAATCAATAACCAGAAACTAAAGGGTTAAATGAAATAATACCACTTCATTTCCATAGCGCTATTGTAACAGTAGCACTATGGAAATAATTTGTTTT
The DNA here is from genome assembly GCA_019650415.1 of Pipa parva. NCBI lineage: Eukaryota > Metazoa > Chordata > Amphibia > Anura > Pipidae > Pipa > Pipa parva. Next base: position 11,781 of record WMED01000485.1, read on the forward strand.
GTTTAATTTAACCCTATAAGGGTGGGACCCCCACACCTTCCCCCCAGTGGGGTAGGGGGATCATATTTAATTGAAATGAATTAGCCTTTGCCTTTTTCTAATTGGTTAATGACTTCTAGTCAATTAACCAATCAGGAAGAGGCTTGGGGTATATAAGGCCTGCCTAAGAGGAACCTTTTATACACCAAGCCTCTTCCTGAATGGTTAATTGATTAGAGGCCATTAACCAATCAGCAACAGGAAAAAGCTATACAAGCCCTACCAATTTCTGCAGTTCCCTTTGAGGTATAAATAGCTGAGGATCTTTTATGGCTGATCAGTGCCGGTGAGGAGTTTCAAGAAGAAGGAGTTCTGAGGCATTTTTTTATTTTAGCAGCAGCAAAACAAAACCACAGATGAAGACCTCCTTGTGGATTACTCCACATCAAGACATCTGATCAAGAAGAGAAGCAAGGGCATCGTCAACAACATGGGCCTATCCAGAATTACATCATGCACCAGAAAAGAAGACTTCAGGAGTAGTGAGTATATTGATGATTATTAACTTTTTTATTGATTCTGTTTTATTTTAAATTAGGCTTGTTTAAACATACAATTTTTATGGTTTTGGTAATTGTTTGATTGTTTTTAGATGTTTGGTAGTGGTTTAGGGTTTGTTTAGGTAATTTGGTTAATTGTGGTTTTAGGTTGTTGTGGTTGTTTTTGTGTTTGGCAATTGTTCAATTAGTGATTTGTATTTGCTTTTAGGTTTTAATGTTGACTGTTTTATTGTAAAGTTGTATTAGTTTTTAATGTATTTTATGGTTATGTATATGTATTTTTTTATGTGAAAGTATGGACACACCCCACTAGTTAGGGGGTGCGGGTCCCATCTCAGTCCCATCGCCTCATGGCTAGGTAGAGGTTGAGGGTCTTAGGTAGGGCCATATTAGTTTATGGCCCCCATCCCCATAGCAGTGATGGAGTTGGGGGCCATGGGGGGATTGACCCCTTCTAGGTTAGAGGCCCTTGCTACTTCTGGCTAATGGGGGTGGAGTCAGGATTGACTCCCTTTGAGGATGGAGATGCTCCTCTACCCCACTTGGTCACTGGGGTAGGGGGAAGGAGCAACCTACCCTACATAGCAGTAGGTGGGAGTCGGGGAAAAGGGGTCCCAGGGACCCCTACTTTAATGCCTTAGGCCTCCCTACACCATAGAGACATCGAGGTATGGGGAAGAGGTACAGTTCCTGAGAAACCACTCATATAAATCACTATCTCCCCACCCTGCCTAGAACTGTAGGAGGCTGGGGGGATAGTGGTCCCATAGACCTCTTAATTTTAATTAAACTTTTACCCCTACCCCAAAGAGACCAGGGGTAAGGGTAAGTGACTTCTAAGGAGTCGCTTCCAGTGCTTGGTGATCCTCCCACCTAGCCTAGTACCCCCTTTGTGTTGCAGACTCTAAACCTGATAATTTCATTAGGATAATACAAATGCAGCTTCAGAGAGGGTGTTATAAAGGACAAGAATAGATAATAGGTTATACTAAATAAATATCTTTGGGTGTTAAAGGACCATTAACCTTTTCCTATCCAATACAATTTCCTGTTCTGCCCATTGAAATCCTAATATTTTTGGCGAAAAACATGAAATTAGAAGTTTCATGCAACATCAGTGAATTTTATCAAAGAAATTAGCAGGAAATAATACATCTGAAATACATCTGTAATATTGATGTCCCCTGCCAGGGGACCAAGAATTGGAACGGAATTTTTGGAATGTCCCCCTCGAGGGGACACAGGATAGGAAAAGGTTAACACAAGAAAAAATTTGGATTGGCATGGCAGTTTTTTAAATATATCATTTGTGAAAAATGTTACCTTTAAAGTTGAATTCATTAATTGTATTGCTTTCTGTCTGTTTTTTTATCTTTACTGATAGCAGTCATGTTGTTATACAGACATTAGCCAGTTCCATTATTTCCTATGGTGCTTTAGATAATGCATATACAGGAAGTACCCTATAAAGACTTTCCTGGTATGGTATGAAATGATTCATAAAATTTGTATTAGATTTTTTTTTTTTGTGTATTGTAATGTTTATTTACTGGTAAATTGTATTTCCAGACTAAACCTGAACATTTACATGAAAAAGTAGAATACGGCTGTAAATATCTGTTAATAACCTAAGTACATTTTGGAAAAATTAGGTATAAAGTATGGAAAACATGTGAATTATTTTGTCTCTAGCTTATATGCTTTAGGTGACCAGACACAGATGGTGATTGTGGTTAAAACATATAGGTTTACCAGATTTATCATTGTTTCACACTCTTTGGAAGTCCCTGTAATGTCTCACAATTTAGGTTTTGTCAAGATTATTTGGTTGTTTTAATGCAATGGTTAACTAACTGAAATATATGTCGACATGTAATTCTTATGTGGTCACCAATCAACTCTAGAATTATATAGGCTGCAATAATGGGAAAACTTGTTACAATCAAATCATTTGGTCCAGTAAAACAAAAAAGGAATCATCATTTTTTATCAATGTGCTACTACCAACCTAACAAAGAAAAAAATAACTTAATACAACAGAAAAATAATAAGATTACAGTGCTGGAGGCAACATTTTATCCTTGGCATATTCTCCCAAAAGTAAAATAGTAACAGGAATAATTGCTCTTCTGTAGCTTATTTTCTGGTGTATAAGAAGAGAATATTATTGAAAAAAAATATTTAAAGTAAGAAGCTCCCTGCCATTGCTCTTTAAAAAATGCACTGCGAAAATGTTCTGGAAAGGAAATACCAGATTGCCGTAACAATGCACTCTGCCACTGTTACGATGAAGTTCAAGACAACAAAAAGATATTAAAGGGCTTATTTTATATGTTGATTTTAAAAAATGTTTTCAGTAATTGGAAAAATCAAGGGACACAGTGCACAAACAGAATCATATCCTGCATTTTATTCAATTCCATGAAAGAAATTTAACAACCTAACCTAAGTCATCCCTTAAAATCATTAGGAATGTAAAGCGTCAAGATGTAAAAAAAAAGTAGTCTTAATTAGAAAAGGTACATTTTCAGCTAGGATCCTAACTTTGCATGGTATCACAGAATAAAAATATGCTTTTATTTACCATGCTGAGAGGAAAAGCTCTGAATGGAAAACAGGTTTATATGATTATACTGTCTATTTTTCATCCTATTTACACTTTACATCTTTTGTTTAAATAACACATCTCCTGATGTAACCACTTATTTCTAAATAATTGTGACTCTAAATGAATTGCTACTTAATGCATTGTTTTCCTATTAATATGTATATTCAATTCACTAATATACATAAACTTGAGGAACATTTAGGTACTGATGGGCTGGTAATTTTTGGTAATTCTGCTTTCTTCATAAAATGTTCATGAGTAAGACTATAACTTAGGTTAAAATGTGCATTAATATCTCCATTACACAGCATACAATATCAAGTACACTGTATATTTGCACCTTCTTTATTTGTTTATTGCTATTTAGAATAGGGAGATATTTATGAAAGGGCAAAAAAAACCATTTTCAATAAAATCTGGATTTATCTATTTAGTATAAAATAGTTTTCAGCAAGTCTAGTGGTCAGCAAATTCCAGGTATATGAAAAAATGGGAAAACAGTAAAAAAAGAAAGAAAAAAGATTGAAATGGAAGAAGAAACAAAGTGGAAAACTTTACAAATTGTTTTGCCCTAGATATATGTCAGTAGATGGTAATAGACTTTGTAATAAGTTAATTTGTTAAATATGCTTTAATTAAACAACTGTATTATCATTTTTTTAGTTCAACATGAACTGGTTTGGGCTTAATTAAAGTTTAATTTTGATTTTACCATTAAAACTAAAAATTAAAAATATTATTGTCTCTAACTGCTTGAGCAACATGAATAATATGGTACATTGAACAAACAAATTTTGGTGTTTGGATAAACTGCGTGGATTATTTCTATGTGGTATTATTTCCTTGATTAAAATCGAGAAATGTATTAATGCACATTGTAATAAATAACATTCCCACTCAGTGTGATTGAGTGAATTTATTTAGGAAAGCAATGGCTATCTTGCTAGAAATAGTTTATTTCCTATTTGAAGGCTTCTGGGGTCTCACTATTCAACACTGTTTTTGCTAGATGTATATCCAGAAACATAGATTACTAATTTACATTAAATTCCATTGCTGTAAATATGTAGGTAATTTAATTCAGAAAATTCACTAACTGAATATGAAAGTCACTATATTTTGATAATTATAAGTGATATTTTGAATAGTACAGTTTGTTGCTATATGGACAGGAAATCAAATGCTAATATTTGGATATTCTGTAGGATATGTCATTACTACATACAAAAGGCATTTCAAAACTATGGTTATCCATAAAGCAATGGTCATGATGAATTGCAATTGACAACTATTGGACAGCTGAAAATAGCTATTCCAGGTCTACAGTACCAATGACATTTAATAAAGATTTCTGATTTGTTTAAAAATAATGGTAATGATAAGTAGGCATGTGTAATAAAAATAAATAAGGTTCCACACACAACACTTTCTATTTGTGGTTCATCTCCCAGGGGGACCATTTGCCAGTATTCAGATAAGCTATGTCTAATACTGAAATATAATTGTACCACAATTTAGTGGGTTTTTGTTTAAAAAATAATTTTCAATACATGTATTTTTTTCCCTAGCAAACAAGAATGCATGTGGGAGATATTTATTAAGATCATTCTCCATTTTTTCCCTTTATCAAAATTTATCATGCCCTTTTATACATATTATTTTTTTACTACTACAAATGTTCGCTTGGCAGAGGGTGGTGAAAACCCATTATTCCCTATGGAGATGGGGCTCTGAAATTCCCTGGTGGAAAAATCGGCGATATCAATATTAAAGGGCTCCATTAAAAATAATGTATATTTTAGTAGTAGTAATGCACTGATATTTATTGATATTTGCATTGATATTTATCCATATTGATAATTCTTTTTTTCTTATATAAATAATGGGAAAATTAAAAATATGTAAAAAAAAAAACACGAAAAATGGTGACATTAATAAATATCCCCCATGGCATTCCTTTATTCATTAAATAAAAAAATAACATTTTTATTCAATAATCAATATTATATATATATATACAGTATATATATATATATATATATATATATATATATATACATATATATGTAGTTGGACAGGAAAGAGACTAATAATGGATGTTAAAGACATGTAAATAATCTTTAGCAGTCTTGGTTAGCAGTTTTCCCCATCAATATGCTCACCAAATAGTATTTATTTAAACTGAGGTTGGGTTTAATGACATTTTTAAGGGATCCACATAATTTAAATATAGAAGTGGGAGGGCATTAAATACAAGTTTTTCATGCCCATATTTTTACATAATTTCTGTTTTTTTACATACAATAGAATTATGATTTAACAAAAAAAAAAATTTGACAGTTCTGTTCTGTTTTACTTAGCTTGGCTCAGAACCAAAGGTCTATTATAAAATAATTTACATCTTCATTCTTTTTTTTTCCACTTATAGACAAACCACCATAATACAAAATACTAAAAGTGCAATCATATAAATTAAGAATTTGCAAGCTCATTATACAAACATTACCCTTTATTGTACAGCAAAGATAACATGAAGATTTGACTCACAGCTTCCTATAATGTGAAACTTATGAGTTAGAAGGTTTGCCTGGAAATGGATTTCCAACCATTGTAGTATTCTTCACACATTTTCTCATTTATATCAAACAATTATCCACATAGCAGCTACAAATATTTAAATTAAGGAATTGTTACTGACAGATACTTGCACATGTAAAGCATGCTATCTTCCCAAATAAAATGCCACAATTTTGCCTGCATTGGAATGAAGATTGATGAATTACAGCAAACAAAAAATTGCAAATTGATAAGAAAATTCACAAACTAGAATGTACCTTGCTGTACAAAAATTTAAGGATGGGGCTTTTTTTGTAGGATACCCGCATAATGTTATTATAAATACTAAAGACAATAATGCTGCAATAATACACAGTACTGGGGCATACTAAATTGTGTATTTAGTATTAGATTCATTATAAACAGTCTTCAAGTTTATATCTAATTAAAATAAAACTGGTAAAGATTTTGGATAAACAAGTCACTGTTTATCACCTCAGTACATAAATGGATGGTGCGTTATCCTTTGAACTTCCATAATTAAAGACTGAAGAGGAAAATGTCCACTGACACAGTCACTCTAATTGCTGAAGTAAATACCATGCAGTTCTTGCAAGACATCTCTTCTGCATCCAAAAAACTATGAAATTGTGTGATGGGCAAAAATGAACATAGGCATTTGTGTCAGGAGTCTGTCATATATAACCAAAAAAACTGTACATCAAATAGTACAACTGTTTCAAAGAGAAGAAGATGGAAAGTTTTTTTCAATCATTTGCATTTTTCAGTTTATGCCAATTTCTTTATTGTCTTCGATAAACCTTGTGAACGGTCGATTCACTAAAGATTCAGAGCTCACTTTGTCCAGGCCAATGATAGGAGGGCTACTGCCAGTACGTGCTCGGTCCATTCCACTAGAAATGTTTCCTAAAGGTGGGATAGCGCTTCCCCCCAAACTGACTGGAAGCTGTGGAATGCCTCCATTCTGTATAACAGAAATCTCATTGTTTTTCATAGCCAGGCCATTTGTGATAGCAGCAGCATACTGATTCCAAAAGCCTGGATCAACATTCATTGCTCGTGCTGCTAAATCCTTCTGAAACATCTCTGAAAACTTCAGAGCATCCCCACCTAGCAAAGCCATGGGGTTTTCAACAGAGAGCCGTCGACCACGTCTTGCAGGGGCATTATTCCACATGTGTGTTCCCATATGGACCTAGTAAAACAAAAGAAAAGCACAGAAATACATATATAAGTGCATATAGACTAAATGTATGATATAGTATTAATCTAAGGGCTAATATGAACTGCTAATTACAATGTTGCAATTAATTAAACTGCAATAAAATCTAAAAAATATAAGCATTGTGTTTGCAATTTAAAAAAGCGCAAAAAAACCCAGCACATTTAATATGACCAATTTGAAATAGAAAACTGCGATATAAACAAAAGAAAACTCTACTGAATTATTACAGATGTCTAGCATGAACTATAACTTAAATTGTGAACACATAAATATGGCCTACAATTTAGGGCATGCAAATGAAACAAAAAATGAAAGTACAGTTAAAATAGCTGCATAACAATTTGGCAATCTGTATTAATGATTTTGATTATAACCTGCAAACACAGCACATCTGATTGTATCTCTAATACTATTACTAACTGCATTTATTGTAGAATTTCTTCACAGTTAATGGTTAATAATACTGTACTAATATAGCCAAGTCTCTATTCAAAAAACAAATTGTAAGGGAAAAATATAGCATGTTGAGGGTACAGTACACACAGTTTTAAAAAAACATACTTTTCTAAACATTCATAAAAATGTAGAAACGTGTTATGACATGTTCAACATCCAAATTTTGAGGAAACAGGCCAGCTCCTAGAGAAACTTGACATGGCAATAGAGTGGTAGTATCTAATTGTCTTTAATATTTAAGGTTCCCTCTCACAAAAATCGTATACAACCAAAGACAATGCATTAATAGAGCAGCCATACAATATATGCTATACATACATAAAACTAATAGTTCCCTTATTCTAATATAGATGAATATTTTATAAATGTTAACACTGCACTGTTACAGTTTGCAAATAAAATCAAATCTAAACTTTCAATGGGGGAAGTATGAATATTTTATATAACTTACATAATTCATTTTGAGATAGCTATTATCAGGTAATAATTTAATAAAGGAAAAATGTTATTACCAGGATCACACTGTAGGGCATATTTACTAAGACCAATTCAACCTTGTTAATTTCAAGGGGGATTTCACCCCCTTTCACTGTCAAGACTTTTTCCCTGTACTTTTCGATTCCCCTGACTTACAAAGGATCAATAAAAATGTTTCCCCATCAAAATAAGCTGTTATCAATAAATATCAATTTGTTAACAAAGGCACACTTTGCAATGCTTTTCTATGCTTTTCCTTCCATTAAAGATCACTATTGATGTCTCTTTTTAATGGGAAAATATTTTGAACTTAGGCTAAATGACAAGACTATCTCCATAGGGAATAAGGGGTTTACGCCAGCCTGAGGGTGGAGAATTCTTTTGGGAGATAAAATGGTTTTTGAAGAGTTTAGTAAATAGGAGAAAACTGTGATACTGTTAAATACAGGCTGTTTCTCCAGCATTTACTAGTCGAAAGTCTGTTCGACTTTAGTAAATGTGCCCCGCAGCGAGTTTTGTTCATAAGGAAATGCTTCAGTCAGGTGCTTACACAAAATACGGATATTCGAAACACCAGAGGAGGTGCCAATTACTTCTAATTCATGGGGCATTTTTATAAAAAAAACAAAAAAACAATGTTTTGCCAGTGAGAGTACATGTTTTGCCCAAAAACAGTAGTTTCAGTAGAAAATTGTGGTTAATATGCTGAAACACCTAAAAACTAAAGAGACAAAACTAACCATCTAATATATTCTCCTTTTATGATTATGCCCCTAAAGTTATGCAAGATACATATTTGTATTACAAATCATCATCCACTAAGAAAATAACATTTTTATAGATCTCTGTGCTTTCTGTTTTATTAACCAATGGCAAAGGAAACTATTATGAACATTTTCTTTCATAATAGCAAAATCAAACTGAGGAACTATTATCTCCCAAAGAAAAAATGTTAATTTTAAAAACAAATTTTGAAAACAATTTAATTGTATTATATGGACCTAAGCATACAAAAAAAACCTATAACTTCTGATATAATATGCAATATGTTTTACACAGCTACAGATACTTTGAACCAAAAAAACAACAAAAGATTGTCTGCTAAATAAACAGTGAACCATTATACAATACAAAACTCACTTTGTATGTTCTAAGTTCATTTTGTAAAAATAATACGACTGACACAAGGGTAACTATAGTATGTGTTATTTGCCTTTGGCTGAAACATCTCATTTCACATACAGGAGAATCCTGTAAATCAAAAGCAAATTGTTGTAAAGCTCTGCAAAGGAATATAATATAAAAATAAAGAACAGTCAAGTTTTACTTAAATAATGAAGATAGATTTCATGAGGATGTATGTCATTGTCATTACAAATAATGCTGTCCTATTTTTATTTACTTGCCTTTCTTAGTTTTGTGCAAATGTGAATTTTTCACACACATGTATTTTTTTTATTTTTCTAGTTGGAGCATTAACAATTATGCATGATGTAATTTAATAATGTTTATAGTCCAAAGATGGACCTGCATAGTGTGTTCTTGCAGAATAAAAACACAAGTGCATCCATATTCAGCTATATATAATGAAAGCGAATTATGTCATATACATCATGAAATGGCAATGACATTTAGAAAACTGTTTTAACTTGATAAGTTTAACTGATCCCAAATCCTTACGTTTTCTTTTAGACTGGAGAGATTTCACCTTACCTTAAGATTCCCTTTTGTGGTAAATGCTCTACCACAGATTGTGCAGCCAAATGGCTTTTCACCAGTATGAGTACGTTCATGTATCTGTAGTGCACTTGCTGAAGAGAAGGTCTTCCCACACGAATGACAGTTGTGTTGCTTGGGAGTTCGTCGTGGTGGGGGTGCCAGCATGGGACTGATGCCTGGACTCATCGCTGTCTGTGGAGCAGCAGGAACCTGGATTCCAGCGGGAAGGTGGGGACCTTCACCCAATGAGATCGGCTTGGTGTGACCGTTCACTTCCATTTTGATCATGGCAGGCGCCGAGCTGGTGACCAGGCTAGTAGTGGTTTGGCTGGGACCTAGAGTAAAGTTGGGTTCAAATAACTGAGATGGGAGCTCTTTCAATTTGTGTGTCAGCAAGTGCTGTTTTAAATTACCCATAGTGGAACACCCACGATTGCAGACTGTACAAATAAATGGCCGTTCTTTAGTATGGCTGCGGTAGTGAATTTCCAATGCACTCTTACAAGCAAAAGGCTTGCCACAGATATTACAAACAGTACTTTTAAACTTACCACGTTCTCTGCTCAGGAACAGCAGGCTAAAAGGAGCCTCTTCTTTGATGAGTGGCCTCCCAGGAGTAGTGGATGTCAGATCTAGTGCGCCTTCATTTTCAGGAGTATGTAGAGGGCTGTCAGGCTTTTCAGTTTTGAGCTGTATTTCTGGTGGCTCTTCTTGATGTGTTAAAACTGGAGACTTTGATCTAATGCTTTCACTGTGACTATTTGCTGGAGACAAAACTTGCATTGATAACGAGGATTCAGACATTGCTGGACTGCCTGCACTCTGACTTTCTAGATCCCCAACAGCAGATGATGAATCATTGCTCAAATGATCACTTTCACCAGATCCATTTTCTAAGGGTTTCAAACTAATAAACTGCTGAGCAGACATAACAGAGTCAATCATTTTCATCTGATTTTCTAAAGCAGCAATACTAGAAATTACAGTTGGAGGTGAAGCAGGTGATGACCCAGAGTATGGTATGAGTGGTTTGGATGAGTCACTCAAAGGGTCTTTTATGTCTAGATCATCCTCTAAAGAATTTTCATCAAAATCATCATCATAATTGCTCATCGTTTCAAGATTCTTGTCATCATAAGAAACCTCAGAGTCCATAGCATCTTGGAAGCCCTCTGGTAAAGGAGTGTTTGGAATTTGACCACCCATATGCATACGAATATGCTGCTGCAGAACAACAGCATTTGTAAATTTTTTCTGACAAATGGGACATGAATGCTGAACCCTCAAAGGTGGCTTTGCTCGATGAACACCAAAATGCGTCTTTAAATTGCCTTTAGTAGTAAAAGCACGTCCACAAATTTTGCATTTAAATGGCCTTTCTCCTGTGTGTGTTCTGTAATGCATCTTAAGAGCACTCTGACAGCTAAGCACTCTATGACAAATTACACACTGATTGGGATCTGTCATCTTTTTATCAATGTTTTCAACTAACTGTTGCAATTTTGAGGTTTCTGATGTTTGCATAGATTCCAGGAGACCTCCAAATGGAAACTTTGCCTTCAACTGGTCAGACATGGAAGGAAGCACAGGGTTTGTGGAAATACTGGAATCTGTAATAGAAGGAATAGGAGTAGTGACAGGTGATGATATCTGTACGCTTAGAGGTTGCTCTCCAACTCTTGCTGATAAAGAAGGCTGAACAGTGGATTCTGGCTTTGTAACTGCAGTTCCTGTTTGTGCTGGTTGGGGGGATTCTGAAGATGCTGCTATGAAAGAGTCAGAATTATTTATGTTTGGAGATAGTGAGTTGCATTCACTAGAAGCAGGAGATTGCCTTTGGGGGGATCTACTACTTGGCGTAATGCTTGGAGAATCACCATAGCTATTTACACCAGGTATTGTGGGAGGAAGCTGCAGTCCAATTGAAGTTGGAATAGTTGGTAACACAGGCTTACTATCTAACCATGTAGTTACTGGTTTCTCTGGAGGAAGGGACATCCCATATGGAATTCCAGAGCTAGTGGGTACATTATCAAGGTATTCTGGGACAGGGTATGGATTCATCTGAATATGAGGATATTTTTCTTTGTGTCTCTGGAAATGAACCTTTAGGTTTCCTTTTGTGGAGAAACGATTTCCACATATATTACATTTAAACGGTCTTTCTCCAGTATGAGAACGTAAATGAATTTGTAATGCACTATCACTTCCAAAGACCTTGGCACAAAACCTGCATTTATGCTTAAAGAAAGGGTCTTCAGAGGTTGTCTTGGTCTCAAATACTGATACATTTGGTGGCTTTCCCTTACGATGCTTCATAAGTGCAGAGAGGGGATCTAGTGCATTAGCTGTTGCAGCAATGCTTACAAGGGGGTTGGGAAAGATCACACTATTTGATGAACTCTGAGGTAGAAGTGGACTTGGCAAATTGGAAGATGAATTGAGTATACTTCCATGTTGTATGGATGGAGGTGTTGAGGAGCTCTGTGGATGGGGTGGATTAATTGTAGAGTTAGACACAGAACTAGGGGCTACTAATGTTGATTTAGTATTAGAGGACAATGATGTACTGGATTCTGTTGGTGCAGAAGTTACAGGGCATGGTATGTTTGGAGTACTTGACCCAGAGGCTGGCTGTGATATATGTTGTGGGTTTTCAAAAGAAGGGGGCTGACTGTTATTTGCTGGTACTGAAAGAACTGGTGGCACTACAGATGTTAACTGGAGTGAAGAATGTGGAGTGAAACCCTGCAACTGATTGGAAGTAGGAAGTGAAGCATTTTGTGAAGGAACTGCAGGATTTAAGGGAGGGCGAAGTGGCTGACGATTCATCAGTGCAACTTGACTTCGAATCTGTTCAATGAGTTGCAACTGATGAATTTGCTGCTGTTGTAGTGCCATTAATTGTTCTAAAATCATTGGAATTGCTATTGCAGTGGCTGCATTAGCAGCATTTGCACCCCCAACACACCGTGCATTTTGTGAAAATTGTGCAACTGCCACCTTAGTACTTTGCAGAGTCTCTAAGGTAACATTAGTGTTTGGCATGTTATAATTAGTCATGGAAGAAGATTCAGGAATCTGAGGTAGAGGAGGAGTGGAGTTTGTGGTGGCTTCTTGACTTGGGTAGTTTTTTTCTTCAAAGGGTTCAATCTCCATGGGTTCCTCTTCCTTTTCAGTGTCTTTTATGTCACATGTGTCATTATTTTCTATCAGGATGTTGTCCTCTGCAGTCTCACTCTCTTCGTGATTACTGGGAGAGCTTGGAGGAGAGGGTTCTGGAACTTCTTCTGGTACTGATGTTGCTATATCATCACTGACAATCAACACAAGAGGGTTTTTTGTGCATGTTTTCTTGTGCTCTAAGAAGTCAGTCCATTTGAAGAATTCAGCACAGCATTTTTCACAAACATTGGTTTCTTCACTTCCACTTCGACTTTCATTCCCACTATCACCATCATCAGGTCCTTCTCCTGGAGCTGCTAAAATCAAATAAAAAGAAAACATTAGCTATTAAACCAAAAGACAGGACACTACACATGAAAATTTCGCACAGCTAAAATCAATACTTTTTATTACCTACAAATTACCCCACTTCAACAGTTTGAGGCCCAGTGTGAGTAGTCTATGACATATTATACCTAGCTAATAATTTTCTTTGTGCAATCCATCAAGTTATGAGGCATTATCAATTGTGGATACTGCTCCTTAATGAAATTCCATAGAAGCCATTGATTTCCAATATTTTCATAGAATTCACAGCAACCTTTTCTGTTGGGTACAAATCAAGCTTTTGATAGTCTCATTAAGAGTCCCCTTTACCATCAAGCTTCCTAATTTCCAGCAAAATTAGAGATGCCTTTACCAGTTCAGTTAACACTGCTAAACTAATCTCTAACCTTTCAAACTTACATCAGTCCCTACCAAGAGAACCTAAGGCAAATGCAATCTGGACTACAGATATTTTGATTTTTATATATTGTTGAGAGATACAGAATTCAAAGTAATTCTATATAATTCTATAAGTGCAAGCCGTGCACTTTTTATATAACTGTTTACAAATACAATTCTTGCAATATAAGATGACTAAATTGCTAATAAATGTGATTTTTATCTTAGCCAGGTTACAAAATAGGTAATTTCTGTATAAAAATACGTAAACATTGATAAGTGTTGATTCTCAGCAAAAACAATTGATGTTGTCAATTGGAGTCCTTATTTAGCCATTTAAATTACACATCATTGTTACTAACCATTAAGTTAAGACATTTATGTACAATACAGATTATTCATTAAAAAATGCTGACAATTTCTACATAAGTATGCACCAGTGATAGATACTTTTTTCCCCCTATTTTCTGCTATTTTTAGGAAAACACTGTAAATAATATGCTTTTGCTATTGTACAAAACCCACTAATTGGTTACACATGTTTAATTACTATTGTAGGCAGTCACTTCCTCTGACTTGCTTGAAGCTAAATGACAAGCATGTTTAATGAAGAGAATTTTAATTCACACCTGATCAAATAAACAGTGATACTAAAATCATCACACAATGAATGTTTTTAAACTCAGCTGGCTTACTGTACTTCTATTTGTTTAATAGTGATGTTCTTTACTTTTTTGTTGCAACTATTAAATATAAATAACAAAACCAAAAAAGTTTAATTTATAAAAACTGTGGAATTAAGAAATGAAATTAGGATTCTATAATCTCTTATTAAATACTATATAGAATTTATACCTGATTTAAAAAAAAGGTTAATCCCTAGCAAAACAATATCTACTTTTTCAATAACATTTTTTGAGTGTGCTACACCCAACAAGAAGAATAATGGACCAACTGATATGTATTTTGAATATTGATTGTGAAGCTTCTATAATAGTTCCCTGCAGCTTTTCATTCATTTAAGATCAACATATATTACAGAATGTTTAAATCTTTTTATAAAAATATGCATATAATAAGCAATAAAATATATTATTACTAATGCTAAGTGAGGTAGTAAAATATTGCATGTTTTTTCCTTCTGGCAGACTTTCCTGTCACATTGTATGTAGCTACAATTAACCTCCAGTTGTATGCTAAATACACCAGAGCACACATAGATAAATACAGTGCTGGATACCAAATTAGTTATACTTTAGATTGACATTTTTAATTTTTATTTAAAGGATTGCTGGACCAGCTGCAAAGTAACATATAAATAAATAAATAGAAAATATTTAGAGCAGCTTTTTGCATTTTGAGTAAGGCCTCTTAATAAATGTGTGCCAACAATCTCTGCTGATAAGACATAATAAAGCTGTCTGTGATCCTGATTTTCAAAACATTTTATTGTTTCCTAAAAATATACTCTTTACTAAACAATTATAGTGCAGTTATTTTAAAAGATTTATTTGCATAAAAATTCAGAATTTCAAAGTTTTTTTCCTTTAAAGGGAAACAGTTTTGCTTTTGGAGTTGAAATGGTTTCAAGGGATATAAGTCATCTGTTTTGGTAGATGTGAGATGAATAAATAATTCATGCACTATTCAAAAAAAAAAAATTCAAAAATTTAAAACCTATTAAAAGTAATGGTCCTAACAGCAACTCTAATTTTAAAATATATACCTTTTTATAGGGTCGCCAAAAGATTACTGCACTATTTTATCCATAAGGAACTCCTTAATGCAAACTATACAAAAACAAATATATATGTTTTAATGCATATCATTTAAATATAACTGCTAATCCAGTGAAATTATAAATATAAAAGTTGTGTTCAATATGTCATTTTATCTTTTAATATTAAAAGTAGAAATATAAAAGGCATGTTTGTTTTTCAGAATTTTTATTGATGAATAATGTCAGATTTTTCATAATTTTGCTTAGAAGTGCACTGTAATCAAATAATTTTAGAGGTATGCAACTATTCTGTATTCATTTTTTAATTTGAAATAGCTGAATTTATACGGGGAAGCCTTATTGCCAAATGTTTACTATAAGGGAAAAGCTGTATGAAAAAAAAATGTTTTAAGGCAAGTTAGAAGTTCTATGCAATACATAAATGACAAAACAATAAAAAAATCTACTGTAAATATGACATTTACACAGAATATTTACTAAGTTGTTTATTTTTGAAAATATACAACTGCATGTGCACATTTAATGCAAACAGCAGAATATGAAAAAAAGGCATTGGTAGTGACTATTTCTGTAATGTTTTATGTACAAATCCAGCAGAAATCACAGCATTAATCACAATCTGCACAAATATAAATGTATTATAGGATCAAATCCATTTATTTTATTTTTGTTTGTATTTTGACATGCATGAAATAATATCCCAATTTAAGGTTCTTAAGTGTAAGGACTTATTGAGACTATATTTGATATATTGGATATTTCATAAAAATTATTATTTAAAATTTAAAATGAGTTCTTAGAAGTTTCTAATTTATTCACCATTAAAAAAAAATGAAAATAATAAAAATCTAAGCATTAATTAAAAGCAAGAACATATGTTCTTTATAAAGTAACAAAAAACTTTTATACAAATATCAGAAAATACATTAAGCAACAAATATATTGGTATAATTTATATAAAAAATATTACAAATTAATAAGGTTTTCTGTTGGGCTAAATAAACGCTTCAAAGCAATAGGTATAATTGCTTCGTAGTGCTTGGTATGTTTCAACAGTGGAGGAAGAGTTAAATTGGTGTGTCATTGGTACACCAAAATGATTCATCTCTGTTTGGTACATAAATTTCACTTTGCATGCTAAAAGTTATTTAAACTGTTTATATACTACAAGTTTTCCCTTCTTTTTTCCTTTTCTTTAAACTGATTTCATCAATTGCATTGTTTATCACCAATGATAACATTATATATATATATCTATATATATCTATATATATAGATATATATAGATATATATAAATATATGCCAGATTTTCCTTGATTTTCTAGAAGCTGAACATTTATCAGAAACTGTTTTACATTTTAAAATGACGTTACAGTATAAAAATCTACTGCAAGAAATTGTACTAAGCATCTTCATCAATAAAACATTATAGTTTTTTAGTTATCTGATTCTCTTGGCACATGTTGGCATATTTTTATTTTATTGGTACGTATATTGGCAGAGCAGGGAAAATAACATGTTAACATGTGACACCCTAATGATATTCGGTATGTGAAAGCTGAATAAGTGTGTAAATTACTATAGTATAGCGTCAAATGCAAATGAAGTGAGTGCAACAAAAATGCCTTCAATTTTTATGATAAAATTACAAAGTTTATTAAAAATGTATGAAAATCATTTCTTTATTTTAGATTTTTATAGTATAAAAAAATACCTGCTTGTCAATTATATAACATTGAAAGGTATGAACTCCTTTGTTAATGATTAGTCATCAATTAAAAGTATATTCTGCAATGCAGTCATTACATATAACAGCCTTCCTGGCAGGACAAAAACCTTATGATAACATAAAGACAGGAACTAGCTGAACCGAATTCGAAAGCAAAATGTATATGAAGCAGACCAATTCAACATACAGCTTCTTTCATAAGGCCAGGTGACATTGGAACAGAATTAAGTATAGCTATGAAATTGATTTCCTCTTAGATCTGTGGAATGTAAAATTAAAATAAAAGTTTTAGGGCATTTGTTTTCTTGCAAATTAATTCTTTTTAACTCTTTATGATAGCTGTGATTCCCATAAAGGAAAATGAATTATCACATACAGAGCCCAAGCTGTGAAACAGGAGGAGACAAATAGAGACCCCTACTGTGTTCAACAATGTAGAAGAGATTCCAGACTCAATAGAATTTTTTGCCCTCTTTCAAACACCACAATGGCTGTCAACATGACAGTGAACAGTGGAGGGCACTATTACTTTGCAGAATGTTATGGATCTAGTATATTTAGATTAATCTATTCAGTGGCCTAAATCTCAGAATTTGTTAAGTAACAACCACCTGTGGTATAGTCACCAACTGTCTTCTGTTTTTAACATTTGCAGTTTGTAATCATGAAAGCAATCCATTAGCTACTTAAACAGTGCAAAGAGAAGGAGGCTTAGCTATATACAATATCATTAGCAAATACAAAGATTAAAAAGAACACATTTCCTAATGTATTTTATCTTGTTTAGATATTACATCATGTATGTAAACCTGTAATTTACTTGAACTTGTTTATATATTAATTCATATATATAACTATATATTAATCTGTACCCATACATTCAAACCACTATTTAAGAAGTCTAGAAAAATATAAATTGAAAAATAAAAACTATTAACACAGCTACATTTTTAATATTTAGATAAAATAGTTAACTAATAATTAAAAAAATAGAGAAATGTAAAAAAATAAATTTCCATTAAATAGCTTGAATACAACTATATTTTCTGAGACATTTTTTTATTCAACATCTCTACATAATAATAATCTTTCATATTAATTCATTTTATTTTCCAGAAAACTAATCTATAAAATATACTAAATGCTTTATTTAACGTACATTCTTTTTTAAAATATTATTTATTTCCTTAAAAAAAAAAAATATATATATATATATATATATATATATATATACAGAAGGAGAGAGAGAGAAAGAGTCTGTTTTAAATAAATTTTAAATATAAATTTGTACTTTTCTTAAAAAATTAATTATATAAAAGCATACGACAAGATTAAATATCGTTTTCAAATTGTTGTTGCTTTTATTTAACCATAACAATTTGACCTTTTATAAAATTTGAAGCAAAATATTTTTTTACAATGCCTATTATTAATGTATTAATATTTACATATTTTTTTTACTATTATTAACTATTATACTGAAAAACTATGTTAATAAAAAACTGCAATAAAACTAATGATTTAAAGGATGTGTGTATTATTTGTGTTAAAACAACAAGCAATTTAGGTTGAAATATGCTGTTGATTAAGTAATTATTGCAAGTTATTTTAAAATTATATTAAAGGATGCACCCTTCTCCTTAAAAAACAGAAAATTAAATCTCATCATGCATAACTCTAAAACTATATTCCTTTAGCTGCTAAAGAAGCTAAAGGAGATCAGTGACTGTTAATCTGTATAGCATGTAGCAAACATGCAGAGATCTCTAGGTAACACTCAAATCTAGTGTTAACACTTAACAGAACAGAAGTAACCATGCTGCCAAGGTCAACTGCACAGATGTACTAATTGTATTATGAGCTTGACATCTAGTGGCCACCCCTGGCAGGGCAAAACAGGCAAAGGTTAAATCAGCCAGCCTTGTCAAAGCTCTCCTAAACACCCACCCTCAGGGACAAGGCATTGGAAACCTGTTGGCACTTCATGCAGTCCCACCTTTTTAATGTCACCATACAAAATGAATCTCTAGTGTGTGCTGGGGATTAATGTTTTGAAATAGGAAACTAATAGTCTATTTTGAAACAATTTAAATAGGAGGGCTTTCTCGAAGGTGTACACAACCTAAAACAAAGGAACTGAATTTAAACTAACTTAATTCCTAGAAATTAAATATATCTTACTAAATTTGAAAGCCTAACATCACATCTGGCACCTAGCAAAAATGCAACAGCAAAAATAATTGATAGGTAGAGAAAAGCTAAACACACATATTAAGATTCTATAAACATCAAAGGCCTACAACTATCATATAATAAAATAGACACATGCAAAAGACTGATTTGCATGCACAAGTATGAAAATTTACAATTGCAAATGAAGTTAGAGAATTTTTAGAGACATATTATTTATTGTTTTGTTTGCTTTTTTATTTAATTATTTTCTGTAAAATACATATTTATAAAAATCTTTCTTCAAGGTGCATTAAAAACCTCTTATAGACGTCTTTTGGTTCTATTTCTATATTACTAATATTAATAAGTGCAGGTCTTCATAAAACTAAAGAAAATATGCCTATTGTCACCATATCATCGGTAAGAAGACTGCGCCAAAGGTGAATATAATACCAGGGAAAAACGTAACCAGATTTCCCCCTTACCTACTGTAAGTCCTCCAAAATACCTGCCCATTTAATTAAAAAGAAATACTACTGTTAAACAGAGATGCACATATATAAAGTAGAACAGAGTGGTCATATTAGTCCATAGATGCAAAAAAAAAAAAAAAAAAAAAAAAAAAAAAAAAAAAAAAAAAAAGACTATTGCAATACTTGGTGATACCTCGTTTATTTTATATAACAATCAGTTTAGATAGACACGTTTTCAAGGGGTATTTCCTCCCTTTAGTGTTTTGTTTTGATAATATCTTTTTGTCTGTTTTTAAGGCTTTGTAACTCAGTTCTAATTCCTAAATTCAGTATTGCTTGAGACTTGAGAAAGAGAGGACATACCTCCTGAAAGCTTGTCTATCTAAACTGACTGTTAGTCCAATAAAAAGGTATCATGAAATATTGCAAGCAATACTCATCTTTATATAGATCTCTATGCTACCTTTTATATATATATATATATATATATATATATATATATATATATATATATAAGGTAGCATAGAGATCTATATAAAGATGAGTATAAAACAATATATACACATACATACATATACATGGGGTTTCATTTTACAGATTTTACAGGTCTAAGTAGGATTTATAAAATTATCTTAAATGGTGTGGCTGAATACATTATGAAAAAAACATATATAAGGCATTTGAAATAATGTTTACTTGAATGCCTTTGATAAATTTGATGTTATAGCAAGCAAAATATATAATTAATTCTGCATTATATTTTTTTATATGAATGATAGATGCTACTATGTAAATGAGTGTGCTCAACAGAACATCCATATATATATATTACATTGTGTGTCTTTCATTGTATGATTGTATATCATTGTGTGTCACTTGTTTTATTCCTATGAACAGTTTTTAATTTATTGGAGGTGCTTGTACAAAACATTCTAATATTAAGTAATTTGTGTATGGTAAAAACTAACCAACAAATAAAACTTTGAATTAGAGTCCCATTTACATTTTAGTATGAAACATAACCCTATTTTAAATTTTTTATATCAATTAATTGTTATATTAGTTTGCAATATTGCTACATCATGCTCTTATTTAAGAAGATTAATATATATATATATATATATATATAGATAGATAGATAGATAGATAGATAAGAAATACAATCAACTGCTGGGGTGTTTTATATAAATTTGGCCAATATATTTTCTAGAGAACCAGTACTATTTTTATAGTTTGGTACACCTAATTATAAGCAACATCAGAAAACATAACCTGGACCACAAACTAGAAATGAAATGCAAATGTCTTGTATTACAAAGGAAAATCAGATTTACTCAGGATAACCTACTTTATCTGTATGTCTACTTAGACTTTAATTTTAAAAGAAACTTGCAATTATTTTTTTAATAAAAAGATACATGTAATGTTTATATCTTACAAAAAAAGTGAAAAAAAGGAAAAAAAATATATAAAAAGAAGGAAAAAAGGGTGTAGTCAGGCTTTTTGTAAAACAATTTTCTGTTTTTAAAGTATTCATATTGTTTCATTTTGAAGCTACTGTGAAAGGCGATTTGAGCCATTCACAACTCACAATAATCACGCTTTAAAAATCCTCACTAGGATGCAATGTAGCCCTTTTGATGGAAAGGCTGTCTTTCTCATTCTCCAGAAATAAATCCATTCATTTGAACATGTAGTCATTGAGTGTAATACAAAACAAACCAAGTGTGAGAAATGCTATGTGAAGAAGTAAACAAAAAAACATTTCCATGACAAAAAAGATCCTGTCCCCTTAATCTACACACCATATGCAAGGGGTTTCTTTTTAGCATATCTCCTGTTCTAATCTTCTGTGGCACAGCTACAGAGATAAGAATCCCTCTAACCATAAAGCAGATTCCAAGAAACATACTTTCTTCCACAAATCCAGGAAACTCTGTGATGCCTGACAATGACATGTTGCTGTTTAATGGAATGAAAGAAAGCATCTGGGTGCTACAGCTCTGAAACACTATGAACCAAGGCCTTCCCTTCACAGCACCCCACAATTAAAATCATTAACAACGGCTGATTTAGGACACTTTATTAGAGGAAGCTGCTCAGCCTGTGTAGCATGTTTATTTTGCTCAGCACCAAAGGAATCAATAATCACCACAGAATAAACTCTAACTGCGGCAACATTACCATGACAAAATACTTAAATTGCAGCATAATAAAAAACACATTAGGCTTGCCACTTTATAAAAAAAGAAGCTACACCAAGAACAACATAGGATATGGATATGCTAACAAATTGTTCCAGGAGTGAGAGCTGTAGTAAATTTAACTATTCTGCAATGAACATGCATGCTCTAAAATTTCCCTGTTATAATAATAACATTGTTGGCAGATGACATAATGGGTTATCTGCCAGCCATGTGGTGAGATTCTCCCTCTGTAACAACACAGTTTGCACATGTGGAGCAAGAGAAACCCTGATCCAGCTAAGGAAATGCACCAAAACACCTTCTGAAAGAGCTGAATGCTTGAATGTGTGCATGATGCTATTAAACACAAGGACTACAAAAGTTTTTTTTTTAATGTAACAAAATAATAACTACAGGTAGACAATTCCTGAGTGCCAAATTAGTGGGAAAATGGTTTCTATTATTCTATCTCATCACCAGAGAAAACTTTTCTATTGAAGACAAATGATTGTAAAAGGTGAATGGCAGTGAATGGTGTTTACTTGGCAGGGGATGGGTTGCTATGGCCAGAAAATCAGCAGGTCCAAACTGTGACCAGAAGCCTCAACCAGGACCTAGGAGTTCTTTCATCCCAGCATCCCTAGGCTCCTTGTACCCTATAAACCACACACTGTATGTACTATAAGCGCTGCTTCCTCAGCTACTGCCCCCTACACTTCAAATAACCCTCCCAACCAAGGCAGACCAGCAGAGATAAAGCCCCTCACCTTTGACTGAACCTGGGAGCAGCTCCCCGGCAGTGATGGCCGAGGCATTCATTGGTGCCCGTGCTTGTCCTGTGTGCGCGTGCGGCGTCTCCCACAGCAGAGTGTGCGATGTTTCCGGAAGCCGTTCACAATGTCCCTCCATCCCCAAAACAAGAT
>WMED01000486.1:0-34635 GCA_019650415.1 Pipa parva
TTTATCTGGCTAATTCGCACCAATACGCACCAATTCGGACTTTAGTGAATAACCCCCTGAGAACCACTGTCATAGTGTTTATCAGGGTTTATTTTCTTCTAGCACCCCTCCCAAACAAAAACCCCAGAATTCCCTGTGATTTACTTGTAGCAACCCAGCTTGACCCAGCAGAAGATCAGCTCTGGGGTTTATACTTGTTACTGCTTGTTTGGTGCAAAGAGGAAGCCAGCTTTGAATAGTCTGAATTGAGAACAGTTGCAAACCCATTGTTTTAAATATATGATTGGCCTTGTAGTGATTGTGGGAGTCCAGATACAATTAATTGCTGTTGATCAATATGGAGCACTAAAACGCCAGCTGTTTTCACAAAGCAGACAAACACATTTTGCCCCTTAGTGATGTGTATGTTGTTGCATGAACTCGGGGGATTATTCAGTAAAATGCGAATTCACCAGGCATCGCATCTCTTTGTATAGACAGATACAAATGTCCTACTCCTTATTCAATAAACAGATGATTCCCTTGGAAAAGATTTAAATTATGTTGGACATTATTCAATGCATAGTCAAACAGGAGGTGACATTTAAGGGGGTTATTCACTAAGGTGCAAATTCACAAACAGCGGATTCCCATAGCAAATCCGCTACAATTTCCCCATTGTAAAGTCGCAACAATTTTCTCATTATAAAGACATGACTGCGACAGCAGCAGTCTATTGCGACTGTCTTTAGCTGGCAAATTCTCACTTATACACAATTCGGACTTTAGTGAATAAGCCCCTTAGTGATTCATATTCACCCAAGCGAAGTGACATGGTCTTCCCATGATTCCTATGGATCTGTTTAAAGGAAGTAATGTTACTTTAACTATATTTTACTTGGATTAATGTCAAAATACAGTATTCGTACTATAGAAAAAGGATGTGAGCAAAATATAAATATATATAAATATATAACAGAAAATAATACAGTATATGATGCCAATAAATGTGGTCAACAAGCATGTAAACCATTCCAATACATCAATTGGAAAGTCTCACAAGCCATAAGGGAATAAGGGATATGCTCAAAAAAAAGTATAACTAATACATCTAGAGAGAAACAAATATATAGATCACATGATGTAATAAAATAACGTCAAACTAAGATATTATTTCCAGTCCATTGTCAGTGTCGAAAAAAATCTAAGGCTTGTGGGAATAATAGTGTTCATGGTGGAACAGATGGAGAACCCCCTCTGACTTGGCGCATTTCGCCCATGAAAAACGTGATTCTTCTCGCGGCCACTGTTGTTCCTTTGTGAGACTTTCTAACTGACGTATTGGAATTACTATATGATTATTCATTAGTATTATACTTATGGTGAACCCCTCTACTGTGGTCTAGTTCAAGTTTGGACTGTTTTTTTCATATTATCTTTTTTTGCACCCACATTTCATTACTTCTTAATAAAGACGTAGCATGTGCACATTATAAAAGGGTGCTTGTCTTTCTTCTTACTGATTAAAATACTATTTATAGACAGAGCTGATTATAAGGAAGGATAACGTCACCCATTCTTTTCTGATTGTATAACTTGCTGCACATTTTACAACACAGATTTTTTTTGTCAGTTGGTGTAACTGTTTGTATAGCTGTTTTTTTGAAGTATTAGGATATGTATTCTGTACATCCAACTCACCTTAATGAATTACACCTGTAACTGCAACAACCAGTTCTATAGTTTGTAAAGTGAATCTAATAATTCAGCTGTTTTCCCTTATTTATTCAAGTCATTTCCCCTCAAACCTTATGCTTAAATGTACATTTTAATATATTAGTTTGGTAAAAAATAAAAAAACACATGGCATATGATAAGTAAAAACATTGATTTTTGGTCCACGAAAAATGTTTTACGGTGATGAAGCATGAGTAAATCTTCCCAGCATAAGGGTATGTATGCACAGCTACACTCAGATCAATGCCTTGGGTTGCAAAGGTCCTTGGAGGCAATAAATGCCAATCAAGAAACAGGTGGGATTGTAGCAGGACATATGGATGGCTAGTGTATATTCCTGCTGTGTCGCAAATGAAAATTTGTAATAGCTGCCACAAACATCTGCAGGAAGAATACTTTAAGTATCAAAGGACTTAAAGTCAGATTAAATCAGATATCTTTGCTGATTAAAAATCACAAATCTGTAGCACCTTATGTGCTATCGTTATGGCACCAAAATGTGTGGCTGCCTTTATGATTACAGTAAAGGATATCCATAATTCCAGTTTATGCTGTTTCTGAGCACCGCTTAAAGGACCAGGAACAGTAAAAGTATGGCTTTTAATCCTACATAGCCCTAGAAAAAAATGCTATCTGATCTGTATTGTTCTAAGCTCCTTTACATGTGATTGCAGCCATATTTTATCTGTTAAATTACTAATAAAGGCTCTTTGCTTCTAGGGGTGATTCTTAAGGGAGTAGGGTGGAAATATTTACCGATAGGTCTTTTATGCTCCAGCACTGCCTCCTTCCATCACTTGATCTTTTCTTCTGTTCTTGACAAGCGCTGTGATAATCTTCACTTCCTATTCCTGTTTGCTTTGGCAAATGAAGCAATTGTAGTAACAGGGTTCTAATTTTTCAAACACCAACAAGAATGCCACAGTGACGGATCCTTTGGGTTTTCTCCAAGACCTGGTGTTTGCTTTGCTCACAGGACTGGTGACATCATGTATAAAAGTTAGAAATCAGTTTATTAATGCAGTGAGGAAAGCACAATTCAGGAGGAGAACATTTTCCAAATGAAAAAGATTGCTAGAAAAATCTAGAGTTTAGGAAAGTGAAAAATAAATTGAAAGAATAAAAGGCAACAGGAAGCGATTACTTACACAGGGTGATAAATAAACAAATAATATGCAGAAATTAAACAATTATTAAAATCTAAACATGCTGAGAGGTTGGTGACAATACTGGTGACCAGATCATGACAAAAAAGCAGAGTTTGTTCTTTCTTATATTAATTTATGCATATTTATGGTATGTAGAAATTGAAATAACAGGATAACTACAATCGTGGCTGAGTGGCTGGGCTTCCTGGTGGCTCAGGCCTGGTCATTGTAGTGACCATTGCAACCCCTATAGTTATGCCCCTGAATATAGAAGGAGATAGTTACAGTCATTTTGCTATAATATGGGTGAATTACTTCTGGGAGGCAAATTCACTCTTTGATAAATATGACCGTGATTGGCCAGTCTAGATACAAGAAAATGTTCTGCCAATTGTATAAACGTGCAATATTTTCATTCCCGTTTTTAAATAACTTTTGTAAAGGAGCCAATCAGTGTCTGTGTTTAGTGATTGTAAGGACTGCTTCCGCTAAGGAAATGCTGGATAAACACATGATTGTGATTGAATCATCCCTTTATTATATAATAAATATAAAACTAACTGAAACACATCTTGCATTTACTGTAAGTCAGACGTTCATTTGATATGGCTGCGGTTCAGGGCATGACTAATGCTGCTGTTGTGACGTCACTTATTTATGATATAATTTCACATTATCACGCCCATGTGGGAGAGAAACAGTTTCAATTAGAAATGTATTTAAAACTATCGTTCTCCCCTGTAAAAACCAAACTTTATTTACACATTCTCCATTTTGAGCACACCCTTCTGTTTATAACCCTTCCAGATCTTTCTATTTCAGTCCAATGTTCTCTGAAGAAAGGCATTTGTTTTAATGACTTCCATTCATTACCTGAAATTGCTACTACATTTCAGCTTTGTAACACTTAATTACAAAAATCAATATTCCATAGCAAAGTGTATTACTATGCTGATTAGCATTTTTCCCGATATATCTTCACAATTGCTACACACTGCAGTGGTTATATAGACAGAAGTGAAGTTTCTCTCTTCATTGCTTTGCATGTGATTTGCCAAGAGAAATTTCATTAAAGATAAATAACGCTCTACTTATTGAAAATACTAAATTCGGGGGTTTTGAATTGAACATTAGTAACGTTATGGAGGGTGCAGATTGATTCACACGGGCAGTTCAGCAAAGTTCAAAGTTTGCTGCTTCATAAACACCAAACCAGTTCATGTTTGAATTAAAGAAGACCTAAAGTGACCCCCACACATACACATAATAAAGTAGCCCAATTACCTGCCTCTGAAATCTTTGTATTAAACTATCCAGATTAGCTCTGTATATTCTGTACTGTACCAATGAACTCACTTATGTTAACTACGTTACTTACAAAGCTCTGCAGACTCATAGCAACCATTTTCAGTACATTATGAATGCAGATTCCAACATGAGATCTTACTGCTGAAGTTCCTGCAGCATTAAAACTTAACCCAATTGGATCTTTAACATTGTTTTCCCTGATTGGATATAGCTTGACCAATAAAATTCAAGTGCTTAGCATTGTCATAGATCACATGTCCTTTGTGCATCAAATGGAAATGGACCTTAGTAAGTTAACTATTATGAAATATTATTTGCTCATTTATATATAGCACTATTGTACAGTACAGTGCTACTTGTAATATATACACAACACTTAACTAGAATAGCGACTAAGTGGCTGGGCTTCCTGGGGGCTCAGATCTGGTTATAATAGTGATCATTGCAACCCCTCAGATACTTGTGGAGACTCTTATCCCCCTATAGAAAATGCTTCTGATCTTGACCCAGTGAGTGCACTATCCTATTCCATATAGCAGTAGTTACAGTGGACATATTAACACAGCAGCTAAAAGCCCTACAGTGCCAAATCACAGAATCAATAGTGGCAGAAACTGCAGTATAAGACCATAAGCAAGAAAGTGCCCATTTGAGTGACAGGACCAATAACCTAGAAGCCTTTATAAACAAAATTATTTAAAGTCATCACAACCTAGAGGATATGGAAAACAGAAGCTGCAGTCAGAACTTGTGTACAAGAGGAGTTTCAGTGGAATTCAGTAGCAATAACATTTATACCTACATGCATTTTCTCTACACCATATTCTGACTTTTAGCCTAATGCCTGGTGGTTTTACAGGGCACCCAGGTCATTGACTCAAAGACCACTGTCTTCTTTGCCATATAATGGTTGTGGTTAGCTATCACTATCACTGAAGCAAAGAGCAAGTCCTTATCTGCACTAGACAGTATCTCCAGACTTAATACCATGGATCTAAGCCAGTGACATCTCCCCTATCACATTCATTTAAAGCAAAGAATTTTGCCCACTCAACCAAACTTTCCAAAAACATAGCATATCCTACAGGTGGAAGTTATTCCAATAAGTTAATAACTAAGGAAAATGGACAACATCATATAATTTCTGATAGATCACAAGCCTCAAAAATGTTATGGTTACCTTGACATTATATGGCCTAGACTAAAATTCAGGATCCATCAGCTTGACATTATATGGCCTAGACTAAAATTCAGGATCCATCAGCTTCAGGTCATTCAGAGTGATTAACTGCCCCCTGGGAAACAACTGAATCTAGACACACCTCCTAACAGAAAATCCAACACCTTCCTACACGTGTTACAACCTGATAGGACATAATATCCCCAGCCTGCCTTTTTGACCACCAAAGCAAATAAGAAGCTGTTTTTTTTTTTTGTTTTATTAGGTTTTTCTTTGGAGCTCACCCGACCTATGGGATTGAAAAGATATATTTCTCTTCCCCTGACAACGACGTGGGTTCTTGGTTCTACCAGGTTATTTCCTCTAGTATCATTACTGAACTCTAGAAACTAGTTTTCCTTGGCAAACTGCTTTGTTACAAGTTCCAGTTTATTGGATTGTTTGATTTTCTACATTTCTGTGTTTAAGAGAACATTGAAGAAAATCAATAGGCACATGCGCTTCAGTTGCCAGTGTGTTGAAATGAGAAAGGAGAAGGGCAGTATGTGACAGTATTTCCCATCACATTAGACCACTGCTAGGTGGTCACTAAATATGAATTGGCAATTAGATACAATGCACAGAGCATAGACTATGCTTCTTTACTTGATTTACATCATTTTCATTGATCTTACTCTGAAAGAACTAATAAAACCTGTTTTTCCTCTACAAAATAAACTTTGACGTTTTAATGTTTCCCACGGATGTTGAAATCGTGGTGTTTATAGCCTAATTTTACAGTTTAGCGTTCATTAGAATGAGGAACAATTAACAACATGAATGTATAATTGCTAATGAAATGAACACATTTGTAGTTTTATTTATTGTCCCCTTCAGTGCAAATGAGAATTTGGGAGAGATGAATAAAATGCAGCTGCAAAGCCATTTGTGGTAAAACAAAAAAAAAAAAACATCATCAAATCTGAACATTTTTTTCAATTTCTGGATAATGTTTGGCTCTGCAGATAAATAGTTTTTGGTTTTTTTTTTAGATCTGATCTGTTTTTCATTTTGTGATGTTTTTATCGGGAATTCTGGTGGTATGAGGACTAGTGGCTTAACTAGATGCCAAGGGACCCCCGTGCAGGTTGGTGGAAATGATCTCATATTTATAGGTCAGGATAATGGAAAAAAAGGAAGCACCTGTGCAATCAAGCTACACGAATGCAGCCACAGATCAGCACCAGCACACCCAGAAAATACAGGGGGTAATTCAGCAATGTGCGAAGTGAGCATCAGATCCTTCGCATCACCGCACATGCTGTTATGCGCTCACTGATGTCCTGCACGCGGACATCAGCGAACGCTTTAAAGGGATTCCAGTCTCGGCGAGACCACTCGAATCTCCTCGTGAGTGCATAACAGCATGTGCAAAGTGATGCAAAGAATCTGGAGCTCACTTTGCACATTGCTGAATTACCCCCACAGACTTCTAGAACAAAAACTCTAATGGAGCATTGGTATAGCCTTTGCTCTGAGTGCAGCAGTCTACCAATTGAATTTCCATAAGGGACGCTACTTGGCTGATGAAATCTGCGCCAGCAGCCGAAACCACGTTGACTGGCAATAGGATTTCTTGAGAGTTGTTTATGTATTTGAGGTGCAAGTGACATGGCTGTAAATTATAAGCTTATTGAACAACATCACTTACAATGTCTTGCAAAGAAATGTCCTCTAGCACTGGCTAGGGCAACTGGATGTTCCTTTGTAGCAATTTAATTTAAAGGGACACAACACTGTAATAACAAAGGGTTATAATACAAGAACTCTCTCAGCAGTTTTGCAACTCATGAATATTAGAACAAAAACATCAGAATTTTGAGCTTGCTCAATACAGCCAAATACAACAGGAACAGGAAGTGAAGAGGATTGCATTGACTTACAGAACAAAGATTAGCTTGTTATAGAGAGCAGAAAAGCCAGTAAGTATTTCTCCAATTAACAATCACCCCTTGTAGTAACAAGCCTTAGTTCTCCTTTAAGTTTAAATTCAAGAAGAAATCAGCACAGTACATATTAAAACAATTAAAAATAAACAGACACAGAGTTAACTGAACAATTATTTTTGTATCCAGTATGTACTAATCTGGTCTACTTTGCCTCAAACCTAGCTCAGTCTCAAAGGATGGGCTTCCTACAGTTAGAGTATGCAATAACAGCACAAACATGCCATGCATTGTAAATTTTAGTATCAATACTGCAATATCCTAGCAAGTGAAATGGATTCGGAAGCAGTGAAAGGAAAGTTGGATTCACTGTGGGGTCTTGCTGTAAATTACATAGGCATTTAGTCTACACAGCAATTGAAAATCAGTACTTCCTGAAAAGTATCCATCTTTTTCTTGCAGTCGTAATATGTTTTCTTCCCCAAAACGCAGTTGGTTCCATATCAAATATTGCTGTTAAAATCTCATTAAGTTTCCAGTATGAGAAACATTACTGTCTGTATATTATTTTCACTGATAGACATATCAGATATGAGTTGTTAATGACAAGAGAGAACATTTTGTGCTAAGGTGACTGTTTTTGAGGGAGCTTGTTAAAATGGAGAAAGAAATAGAATTGGACAAGAGAGAAATGAAATTCATTTTAAGAGATGCGCATTGACACAGAATATGGATAATTCTATTGGCTGTATCTGGGATACAGTCTGTTATTGCAAGTTTAGGTTTCTTGGTTTTAGAACAATCAAG
This sequence comes from Pipa parva, assembly GCA_019650415.1. Lineage (NCBI taxonomy): Eukaryota > Metazoa > Chordata > Amphibia > Anura > Pipidae > Pipa > Pipa parva. The sequence continues at coordinate 8,085 of WMED01000486.1, forward strand.
AAACATGGTGCCAATTCTGATGCTAATTATGTGTACTCACATACCTTGGTGAGATGAGCAACTCGTTATAGCAAATTGTGGATATTAGAATAAAAAATTAACAAACTGATTTGCAATTAGTGGAGAAAAAAAATGAACAAAGGCACCAACAACAAATCAGTTAAAACTTTAGTGCAGCCAACAAACTATTTAAAAATCCAAGCAATGAAATAGTTAAAAAGCCAAGCCAGCAACAAGTTAGTTAAAAGGCAAAATAACTAACAATTAACCATCCTGTCCAAGTGGTGGGAATGCCATGAAGGCCCCATTTCCTTCTCTGCCCTCTCCCAGTGGGGGAAATATTTAGATTAAGTGGTCTTTTTAACCACATCCCCCAGATGGTTTGGGACATATACCATGGAAGGGGATAGGTTCCTATTGCCCGGGGGGCAGAGGAAATGTAAAGTTTGGAGTTTCAAGACTAATCCCTACCTCTCAGTCAGGGAGTCAATACCCTGAATAGGATTAGTCAGTTAACTCTTATACCCCCACACCCTGGTAGTAATGGGGCGGGATCTTAAAAAGTAGTAACTTACAGTAAAGATAAAATTTTCAAGCGCTTGGGTTAAAAGTAACCAATTAATAAGCTTATTGGATTGGACTGCTTTTTATCTCCTGAAGAAGCCGAGAACTTGGTGAAACGCGTTGAGAAGCTGCCAGTCCGCCTTAGAGAGACTTTTAACCCAAGCGCTTGAAGATTTTATCTTTACTGTAAGTTACTACATAATAAATTGTGAAATCTTTATTTGGTTTACCACATGGTCTTCCCTCTTCTTTGGGATACTTGCTGAAGAAATTGGACATCCAGCACCTTTGTGATTATATGTGCTTTTATCCCAGATTTATCTGATGAGTGTTACCACGAAAGGGGGACAGTTTAAATTCAACCCCCCTTTCTTATCTTGCACTGCAGCACAAGTCAATATTAATAATTATTGCACAGTAGTGTTTGTCTTCATTGTGGTGCCAGAATCACCTTGAAACACCTCACTACACCCAGCACTGTGTCTTTTAATACTTTTAACACATTTGATTTTACACACTTGTGTGTTTTTTTCACTTATTCTCTTACACGAACGGAAAACAGTATTACACTAGTTTTTTTTTTTCTAGTTTTTTCTTTTTTTCTTTATTTCATTTGGCGCATCAATACTTTCAGCGCACCCTCCGTCCATACCACTCGATTATCCTTTGCTCCCCAGTAATGTAGTGTACTGCAGTAAAGCTAGACTGCTTCCCAGTAATGTAGTGTACTGCAGTAAAGCTAGACTGCTTCCCAGTAATGTAGTGTACTGCAGTAAAGCTAGACTGCTTCCTGGTAATGTAGTGTACTGCAGTACTTTGTTAATTGCCCCAAAACAAGTCCAAACTAAATTTACAAAAACCTTTCTTGAAGAACCAGTAATACCCAAACATTAAAAATTCCCATTTAGCTTAGCATGGCAGTTAGTCAGCTTCAGATACTGCACTTGTAAATGATAAAATCAGAAATCTCACTGCATTTTATAAAGGTGGGGGCAGCCACCATTTTTTGCAATCCCTGTGGCCCCAACTTTACGCCAATTAAACTTTAGTCAGGTGTTGAAAAAGGGGCAGCAACCTGTTACGGTTTTACGTTTAGGAGAAGAGGTAGCAGCCGTAAAACCCGCCAAGGCAAACAGACACTAGGGCGCGGAGTCTAAGGTACCTCCGGTTTTCACCTAGAGCTCCCGCAAGGAGGTTAGGATTTCGCTGCGGAGGGAACCCAGGTCGCGGCTCCTAGAGCAGGATTACGGAACTCTTCCCAAGGTGAACCAAACAGGCAGGAACAATGGCTGCAGCAAGGCTGGAAACAGGGCTATAGCAAGGCTGGAAACAAGGGCTGTAGTAAGACTGGAAACAAGGGCTGTAGCAAGGACTATGGCAGGAAGGACACTTTAATGAAGGGACTACAGGAACAGGGTCTGACATTCAGCAAGGTAGGGGAACCTATAATCAGGCGCCGGACCTTTCTGGCAGGCTCCCTTATATAGCTAGGGAGCCTGTCAGATAATCGCGCCTAGCAATTCAAAGAGCGCGCCACCACGACGTGCGCACTATGACGTCAAGCGACGCTGAAGCGGCTTGTGCGGGTAAGTACCGACCTTACACAACCATTTCTAGCAGTTAAAGATATTTCTTAAAATTCTTGCAATGTTTATGAACAAATTTGTTTATAAAGCTATATTTTCTATATACATGTTATGTCCCTTCAGTAGTCTTAAGAAACGCCCTACAGAGTGAGCTGAAATGAAAACTTTTTCCCTTTAATGTGTATATTAAGCGATAATATATTACAGTTTTAAAAGACTCCCAGGGTTACCCTGCTTTTGCAACAAAATGCACATTTGTATACACACATACATATTTGTGTAATATATTTTTTGTATATTAATTCAGTCAAAAACAGGGCTCTTTTAATAATTTTATGTTTATTTAGAGAGACATTCAATTGCTATAACAAGTTTATACGCAATATATCATTTTCTAAAAAGAAATGAGAAATAAAGCTTATAAACTGTAAATACCTGATACCTATACCTACATGGATGTGATTATTATAAGAGCCTGAAGAAATGGAATATTGTAAAAAAAAAAGAAAAACCCTCTCAGTATATAATGAACAAGCAGCTGCACTAAATCATTATCCCTGGGCCGACTTGCATATCCCGAAAGCTGAAAGGATATCATTTTGTAAAGTCAATATGTGCTGAGAGGAACAGAAGCAATTGATTCACCTTCAAAGAAAACACAAGATCTAAAAACTAAAATATATTTATAATGCATTAATGCATATATATACAGTATATATATATTTATATAATATATATTTATATTCCTGGGATAAAAGTTGAAAGGACCAGTAATTCTAAAACATGAAACTGCTGCTAGGATTGGCACGGCAGGTAGTCCTAAGCAGTACTTGTAAAAATGTCTGGGTTATTCACTAAGGTGCGAATTCAACTGTCGAATTCGCAAACAGCAGATTCCCATAGTAAATCCACTACAATTTCCCCATTGGAAAATTTCTTAATGTAAAGATTGTGACAATTTTCCCATAATAAAGTCGCGACTGCCACAATATTCTCATTATAAAGATGTGACTGCGACAGTAGCAGACTATTGCGACTGTCTTTATCTGTCGAATTCGCACCTATACGCAACAATTCGGACTTTAGTGAATAACCCCCGAATTCATGATTTTACGGGCATGGTATACTTCAAAGTTTAGAAATACTGCTAGTGTTTAACATATAATAGTATTATAATATGCAATAACTTTTATTGTATTATTTAGCCAAAAAGAAGACACAGAGAGAATGCTTTAGCAAAACTGAACAAGATTTAAAAAAAAACAGTTTTGGATAAAAGAAGGAAATGTTAAAATGGTGGCAAATCATGGCCATGCCTATTAATCCAACTTATAAAATGCAGTCCATTTACAAGTAACTTTAAATCCACATGTGCTTAGTGTCCCACATCCAGTGTGCCCTTTACCGAGTGATGCTTATTCAGCTTAACCAATCATATGCTTGCTATGATTAATGTATCTGTTTTAGAACAATAGATTCTGCTTTATGATGATTTTTGCTGACTAATCTATTCCTCCCCAAGGCTGGACATCTAGATTGCTGAAGATGCAAATCAGCAGAGGAAGAAAAAACAGTGAAGGGACAATCTTCATTGGGGGGTTGTTCATCAAAGTGAGAACTGATGTGCGGCAATTTGCTACTTCTCTATATTTGCATATTCAATAAAAACAAATATTTTCTGCAAGCTCGTGTTCAATTCCATATTTACCTGCCTCTTCATGTCTGGCTTGATTTTACTGATTGGAATTCCCCAGAAGAAAGTGGCATATTGAGGGGTATTGGACAGGGTTTCTGATGCTATTTTGGAGAATTTTTTTCAAAAAAGGTTTAGAGAATATGGTGACAAAGCGCCAGTGAACTAGGAATTTTCTACCATTACAATTCATTTAAAAAACAACTGCCAACTACTCATCAACAATACTCGAGATAATACTGGAGACCCAAAATTGTTGTCATTGTCCTTTATTCACTTAATTTTATTTTTTTTTCTTTATTAATTTTTTATATACCGCTACTATATTACACAGTGCTTTGCAGAGATTCATCATTCACTGCCCTGTGGAGCTTACAATCTAGTTTACCTATTCAGTCACACACAGATGTATGTTGTTGGATTGTGGGAGGAAACCCAAGCAAGGGGAGGGAGAACCCAAAAAACTCCATTCAGGTTGGAACAGACCCCAGAGCCCAACGTTGCAAGGCAGCAGTGCTAACCATGCATACTGCATGTATGTGTCTATGGAAAAGTAACGTAATTTTAACACAATACACCTGTTATCAACAATAACATTCCCAGCAAATTCATTAACATATGCTAGCAGGTGAATTTGCACTTTTGTGTATGGTTGGGAAAGTAGATGCACTGATCCCCTGGCCAGAGAAACTTGTCACTAGTTTATTCTAAAATGACAAACTGCAAGAAAGCAGGTACATATACTGTATATAAGACCATTAAAAAATGTAACATCATTAATCAGAAAGTAATTTCTAGTTTAAAGTTGTAAATTGCTTTACAAAACCGGCTTGTTTAACTGGAAATCTTGGAATTTATGCTATCGGAATCCTTGCCTCTTCGAGGGCACTTTGTATTTCACTTACTCTGAAATAAACATTTTGATCAATGTAATTTTCTGTCGCAAGAACCTTTTGAAATGGATTATCACAGGGCAAATGTTCCTTTTCTGTGAGATCTATATATAAATAAAAAAGGAAAATCCTTTGAACTTAAGAATGTCCTGTTTTTATATTCAGTGATTAATTCAAGTCATTTAAAATGAATAACAAGATGCATTATATATATTTTATCTGTTTTTCTTATCTTTTTTATTTATGGCATTTCACAGCTCTTTATAAAGATTAATAATTCCTATCAGTTGTTTCCCCTGTGGAGCTTACAGTTCAATTTCCCTACACAATCACACATAGAGACTAAAGTCAGTTTGGACAGATGCAAATTAATTTACCAGTGTGTCTTTGGATTGTGGAAAATGATACTGACTCAGTTGGGCATTTTGAAAGGATACTGTTTTTTGTGACTATCTGAGTAAAAAGATATTTTCACTAGAGAGGAGCAGTAACCATTTGAAAAATACATTTTTGTGAGATTAAAGAAGGACCTAGCTTTGTCTTAAATCCTCATTAAGGGGGTTATTCACTAAGGTGCAAATTCGACTGCTGAATTCGCAAACAGCGGATTCCCATAGCAAATTTTTTTAATGTTAAGATTGCGACAATTTTCCCCTAATAAAGTCGTGAATGCGACAATATTCTCATTATAATGACACAACTGCGACAGTAGCAGCCTATTGCGACTGTCTTTATTTGGCAAATTTGCACTTATATACAACAATTCAGACTTTAGTGAATAAGCCCCTAAATGGGTTTTGAAGGTTTATAGCCCAAGCACAGCTACAACCAATGCACTGCAAAAAAAACAAAAAAAAACAGAGACCTCATATCTCCACCCTAAATGCAACATTTTGGTGGCTTCTGTAGTGACATGGCAGCCGATGTCCCTTCCTAAGGTCCTCCACCCTTTCACTAAGCTTGAGGATTTCCCAAAATAAATCTATATAATAACCGTTCATCCTAGGGCTGCCAATCCCTACTTACATGTAGCCTGAGGTCGGGAGTATGGTAGGGTCCTTTATAAATGCAACCTGTGTGAAATAAAAGTGGTCCATGGAAGGCAACTTCCTGCTTGATTCAGAATAGTCAATGGGGTCTTGATCCCTTATTAATGCTACACTACCATTTGCTGATAGAAGAAAAAAAACATTTGATCTTCAGCAAAAAAAACTCTTGTCCTTCTTCATCACCTCCACAACTGTAAGCAGGTTATAGTTATATATCCTACCTGACAGGGAACTAACAACACAAGTCTCTTAGGCAGGTCCCTTTCTTACACCCTCCCCACAGTAATGTAGGATACAAAAAACTTAAGCTTATGGTGGCTAGAGCCTTCTGGGATTATGTCCTCCAATGGATTTACTGAGATAGTCAGTCCCTCACTGTATAGAGTTAAAGGATTCCTGACATCCTGTTAAAATTGTCTAGTACACAAGGGCTTAGCATGTTCTGATGTGGGACCTAGACTGGGCTAATAGAAAAGAGGCTGCTGCATGCTACTGACTGCAGCCACTCTAAAAGGGATTCTTGGAGCTGTTGGCTTGTATAGTCCTCATTAGACTACTTTGTTTTTTTTTCCCTGTGGTTAAAATCCTACATTGAAAAGAGCACGGTGACAAGAAATAGCAGAGGCAGTATTCAGACAGCTGTGAGATTTGCTTTTCTTACTATCAATGTGCTTTTATCATCTGGTTGTGTCATGGTGCATTTTAGGGAAAAGTTGTTTCACTTGTAAATTGTAGACAAGATTCAGTACCATCATGTTAGGTAATCCTTTTAGATTAATTACACTTTTTATGAACATATAGAGAGGCATGCGTTATTTAAATATACATTACGGACCATTTTACTCTCTTTTATTTTCATCTCCTATAACATATGTTAGACAAATTTGTAAATGACTTAAGTTAGAGAGACTTTGCATCTGAGAGAATACGATTTAAAGGTTTTAAAAAAACAAAAGCTCCTTGAATAAGTGTCTGTTTTATAGAGTGTATACAGTGTACAGAGCGGCGGAATGAATTTTCATTATTGTTGCTTTCTTCATCCCTTAAAACTGAACACATATACAATGAACATGCTGCAGTGCTGATCCAAGGTTAGCTTCAATACATGATGCATTTCCTTAAAGGGATTTCTCTTACATAAACAATAAGGAGAGAAACATCATGTGCAACATATTGTCCTTTATTAATGTGTTGGGAAGGGCTATCTGTACAACCATCAGCTGAAAAACTCATTTTACTGGCCAAAATACAGAAGTGTTGTAATTATTGTTGAGTAAAATCTGTCAACTGTTTTCTACAGGCAAATACCTACTACATACAAGCATAGGGCTGCCAACAGAAGAAATACAGTAGAGGGCCCCAAAAGACCTTAAATGGGCCCCCAACTTTGCACTGTGGTTTTTACTATTAAAATGATCCCTCCACCCTTCTGCCCTTTTCTCCTTGTCTATCCTTCTGCTTTTTCTACTTTGTCTTTTTTATTTAGATCTTCCATTTTCTCCTTTGATGTCTCCAGTTAACACCTAATATGGTGCTACATTTCCATTTTAGTCTTGACGTATGGATAGATAATGGCTATACCTTGACTTCTAGCTCTGAATGCTAGATTGCACTCTTCATGCATTAAAAAGATTATCATACCTTTCTAACATTGGTTGAGGGACTATGGGAGTAGCTAATAGGATTATAGTAAAAAAAAAAACACAAGTAAAGGGTTTCTATGGCTTTGTAAGGTATGGTCCCAGACCTTTAGTGTAGGTATGTTCCCGGTACAACCCTGTTGGAAAATGTTGCTGGTTTTCCAGGTGACCATGTTTGCCATGTGAAAAACTCTTAAGCCCCCTCCTGTGTGGTCATCATAGTCCATCCTGTAAAAGTTTTATAAATCTCTGCCCAGTCTGGCTTATTCTCACTTTGGAAAAAGCTAAAGGAAAAATAATGTTGTTGGTTCCAGATGATCCTTCAACTTGACTGGAGCTTTTCTCAAGGCACAACATATACATCTCCAGTGTTAAAAAGTGGAATATGTACTCAATACTAGTAAAATGATTATGACTATATGATGGTGTAAGTCTTTAATATCCCCTTTTTAACTGTCTACTTTCCCCCCACTTTTACATTTCTCTGAACTCTCTTCTCTTTCAACATTTTGCTATCTCTTTTTGTAACTCCAACTCATCTATCTGGGGTTTATTCATGACAACTTAGAATTCTCTAATCAGTGTATTCCCATATCGTAGACACAAATGGGACAATTTACTGTTTGGGCAAGAAGCTCTTCCTTACCCCTATGATGTTCTACTTTTTATGTAAACATTAGAGTACATTATCCTGTCTATTGAATAGAATCTATAGCCCGATTCAACAGAAAGGGCTTGAAACACACACGACGGAAACATTTATATATCAGTTACTAATTCAATTGAAGCATTTGTCAGTTGAAATATGTCAATTACCCTTTGTATAAGAAAAGGCACAAAAATCTGGGAAGCTGTACATGTTGCTAAAGGTTTTCTCAAAGCCTTAACAAATCCAATAAAACCTTTGTGCAATAAGCTTTGCTTTCACCCAATTACACGCCTTAGGTATTTTGTGACGCACAACAGAGAACATTAAATGGCTCTGTCTGCGTGACAAGTGTAATTACATAACAACCTAGGGTGCCCTAATGAGTTTTAGCACCGTGCATATTGAGTAATTTACAGGTGGAGAAAAACTGTCATTCTTATTTGACATTTCATTATATGTAGAGATGATCGTTTAACCTAAATGGATCTATAGCATGATTTGTTTGTTAAAGATGTGAATAGTATTTGAGAGCCACATGCAGAAATACAGAGATTGTGCACAGAACATATGAATTCATTTATTTATCAGGTTGGAGTTCATGTATTCATTGGCTTTGAGCTGTACTCAGAAGCAGAAGAAAACCCCCAAATGAAGGTCCCACTTGGAGCAAGTATCTAAATCATCTGATTTATATCATAAGCTTAATATAATAAATATCGGCCATGAGAGGAATTTCACTCAAGTTTTCACATTTTTAAATAGAATTTCTTTTTATTCATTTAACAAAAGATTGAAAACATGATGAAGTAAGATTACATTAAAAAAAACCCTGGTATGTTTCAGGTATAAAATATCTATGAAAAGTTCCCCAGAATGAAGTTTTGCACTTCAGTAGAAGAAAGAGACAATGAGAATTGTTTAAAAGTCGACATAAAAAATGTTGAGTCAGAAGGAAGAGCGAATCCTTGACTGGGTGCGTTAGTTAATTTATGAGTCTTGTGGAAATATTTTACAGCCCATATTAGCATGATTCATGAATTTTTATGGGAGGAAAATGAAATCATTTCTCCTGGTTTAGACAGTCTGTTAACTTCTTATCAAAGTAGTAGGAACTTAGTAACATAGTAACATGGATTTTATTGCTAAAAAAAAGAGTAGTTCATCTACTTCAGCCTGCAATTTTGATCCAGAGAAAGACAAAAAAAAACTCATGGGGCTAAAGCCATGTCCAGGGCGCTCTAGACGACAATGCCAAAATGTACCCCCATCAGCAGTCTCCCTTCCACTGTGCCCCATACAGAGCAGCAGTTCCTCTCCCATAGTGCTACATACATAAAAGTGGAATTCCTTCCATAGTGCCTCTAACAGTGCATCAGAACCCCCATATAGTTCCCTACAGCACAGCATGTAAGGAGGTACAAGGCATTAATTCACTGCAAGTTTATTCAAGATTTTTTCTTCCAACAATCCCCCCCTTCCTCATATTGTGCTGACCCAACCCTCCCTTTCCCATACTGTCCTGTCCCCAACCCCCCCTTACCCTATACTGTTTTGCCCTATGCTGCCTACCCCTCAGCCCAGCCCTGGCCACATCTTAGGGGGAAAAAATCCTTTGCAGCTTCAAATTTCACAATAAGAAAAAATCTCTGAATCAAGAGCCCAAATACAATTATCTCGTACCCATAACTTTATATATTCGGACACTCTAGAAAAGTACCCAGACCCCTTTTAAACTGTTAAATTCCCCATCACAACTTGCATTTTACAATCTCATTTCTTTTACAGTAAAGAACCTCCTTCTGTGTTTTTCGTCTATCAGTAGGCAATGCCCCTTGTTATACAGTCCTTGGTATAATTAGATCACGGGAAATAAAACTTCAACTGACACACATTGAAATTTCAACCTTATACTGGAACAACAACAAAAGGATGGAAGATTACTTTTTCAATTTCCATCTCTTTTTTTCCCCATCATAATGTATATGTAACAATGTAATTGCCAGTATTACATGAACCTTATTATCACAGTCTCTTGTAAATAATAAAAAAAAAAGATAATCATAGAAGAAAAGATCCAGATGTCAGAATGTAAATTTAGGTTATATGTAATAGTACATTTGGAGAAGTCTTCAATTATATGCCATGTAATGAGAGTATTGAGAGACCAATGAACACAGATTAGAAATACAATACAATGTTGCCGCATTGGATTTATATATCTATATTGTGCGTATTGCTTTACATTCCAAGAATTCACTGTGGCTAAGGGAAAAAAGCACCTTTAAAAGAGAGTGTTGCAGCTTGGGAGTTTGATTCAGTCTGAGGTGTGTTTTGTCTTAAGTGTGCGACCTGAAATCCAATGGAGTAGTATATGTGAATCCTGAAATAAATATCTGTGTGCATTGCTGAGTGCATCTCTGCCATCTTGTTATTTTCATTTACAACCAAGGCATAGCAGTCTAGTGGGGAGAAATGCTTCTCACCAAGGTATAGTATTGAATATGTAAAGATATAATCTGACTATAGTTCCCTTTTAAAGTGCACTGTCATTATCAACGCTACCAACTATATATTTTGCAATCTATTCAGTCCTTGAACAGTCATCTAAGGGTGTATACTGCTATGTAAAATTGTTGCATACTGCACATTTGGGAACCCAGATCCAGGCTCTAAATAACGAGCTTGCAATCATGAGATCCATCGATGACATGATTAGAAGTCTGCTGCTCATTAAAAAGGCACTGGCTGGGCCTGATGGGGGTGAGTTTGGAAGCATGGGAGTGAAGGAACATGAGTTAGCTGGAAAACAGTAGGTGAGGCAAACAAAAACTTTTATTTCTAGTAATTCAGCTGCCCCAGAACATTGCCTTCTTCTCTACATCTGAACAGGCATCTGAACAGTGGACAGGAATAGTCCCGCACATGCTCAGACCCACCTCTTTAACTTTCATCGACCAATACTTAAGGAATAGGCGTTACTACTACTTCATGTGGTGATAACGTGCAACTGCTAGGATTTGTTTGTGGCTTAGTGGTAGAAAACAGCGGATTTGTTCATAAGGATAACAGATAATAGTTCATGTTACTTCATCTGCAGGGTCAAATGTCATTAGATTAAGCTGAATCCAAACCACACATATCCCATGGGATCTTTTGTAAAAAAAATCAATATCAGTGAATCAACTTTCATAAATGTTGTGCAAGGAGATGAACTAAAAAGAGAGAGAGAGAACGCCTAATTAAAATGAAGAAGTTTAACATTCCAATTGCAAATAAAAAATTTTACCTTAACAGTTTATTAAATGCACATACTAAATGTCTCGCTATTTCATTCATTTGAATTTCTTTATGAACGATACAGCACACTACATATATATATATATATATATATATATATATATATATATATATATATATATATATATTTTAAAAGGGTTTACTGACTCTCAGATCTCTCAAGGATATTTTCCACTTATATGTGTAGTGCACTAAACTGTGCAGCCATCCACATTTGACTGATCTTATTCCTTTGATCAAACATGCGAAGAGCGTGTGTTCACCTATCAGTGTGGTTTCTTCCTTTAATTTACCAAGAAGATCTCTGAGATTGCATTTGTTTGTATAGCGGCACTACAACAAGAGACGAAAAGAAAGCATAGAGTAAAGGATCAAAAAGGATGATATTGTTACTTTGAATAAAATGTGTCCAATTCCAGGGTAAGTGTATGGCACTTTCCTTAGAGAATGATGTCCTTAAATGCATCTGCTCTGTAATTATAGAATAGGGAAGACTCTTATACAATATACAAGGTTAGACTAAACACAATGGAGTTGCCAGTAAATTAGAATCTTAGGATATGTACAACATGATGTCACAGTGCTCAGAAAATGAATGCAAAAAGCCAAATATTCATTTTTCGATAAATAATTCTCATTAATAAATTTAAAGCATTGTTATCTCCCACACTAGGACCACTCAATCCTGTCTGCCTACCCAGCCTTCATTAGAGCAGCTTCTCCTCAATTGCAGCCTCTGCATGTGCTTTCTTAACATCTCTTAGTGTGGCAACCTGGGATCTGTAGTTTTCAAGTGTCAAGAATGTTTATGACATAAAGAAGGGACAGCAGAGGAATGCTACAGGAAACATGTGGCAGGCTGTGATTGGCAGCAGAAGACGTATCAGCTTTAATGTGTCTGGATACTTGGAATAAGGACTGTGTATAGAAACTTTCTAACACTTCTCTAATTCAACATTGGTTTCAACAATGAATTTTACAATTAATCGACAAATAATCTACTGTATATTCTGTTAGTTGCCTGATTGGAGGAAGTAATTAAACCCATTTTCATTCTACTAATGAAGTAGCACAATAAGTGGAACAATTAATAAGTGGAACAATTAATACAAAGATACCCAGAAAATTTGTATAACCACATAATGATGCACAGGAGCTCTGTACAAAACATAGCACCATGAGTTAGAAGCATAGATTTATGTGTGAGTACATCATACCCTACTGAAATTCCGCATGATGGATGAAGAGGGAGGAACTCCCAACTGCTTGTTTTAGAAGTGTTTGAGAGCATGGTACATTGCTCATCTCCTCAACTAATCTACCTATCTTGGAAAAGGCTAAACAGCCTCTTACCAACAACAACAATCTGTTTATTTTTCTCTGCACTACATAGTTTATAAGGAGAGACAAATCGAGTATTGGTGATCCCTTTTATTGCCTAACTGAATAGATAGGTGGTAAATGCAAGCTTTCCACACTACTTATGGAGGTCTCTTCTTCAGGTATGGTACCTAGTTTATAATGCTGATAAAAGGCATGTCCATCTAGTTCAGCCTATTTTACAATGCAATCCCTCAACAAGTTCATTTATAAAAATATTGAGGAGAAGAGGACCCAAAACTCACCCCTGGGGTACCCCACTATTAACAGTAACCCAATGTGAATATTTACCATTATTAAGCATCCTTTGTTTCCTATCACTGAGCCAGTTACTATCCTTCTTTTACACATTTTACCCCAGTAAAAGCATCCTCATTTTATGTACCAGCCTTTTATGTGGCACAGTATCAAATACTTTGGAAAAATCAAGGTATATGACATTCAGTGACTCCCCCCTTGTCCAGTCTATAACTGACCTCCTCTTAGAAGCCAATTAGATTTGCTTAGCAGGATTGATTCCTCATAAGCCCATACTGATATGGAGTTATACATTTCATTGAATTGAGATACTCTAGGATAGCATCTCTTAAAAAGCCTTCAAACATTTTACCTACAAAAGAAGTTAGACTTACAAGTCTATAGCTTTCAGGTTCACACTTTGACCCCTATTTGAATACAGGGACCACAATTGCTACTCACCAGTCCTGTGGAGCAATTCCTGTCATTATAGAGTCCCTAAATATTAAAAATAATTGGTCTGTCTATGACTGTACTTAATTCTCTTAAAACCCTAGGTTGTATATTGTCTGGACATGATGATTTATCTATTTTAATCATGTTAAGACTGTGCAGTACTTCATCCTGGGTTAGACAGGCAACATTTAAGGGAGCATTAACTTTACTTCTCTTCCTCTCATTTCTCATTTTCCTCTGTGAACACAGTGGAGAAAAACTTTATTAAATTTGCTTTCTCCTCATATCTCTCCACAATAGCCCCTTCCTTATTTTTTTAAGGGGCCAATACTTTCTGTTTCAATTATTTTTGTAATTAAATAACAGTTTTGGATTTGTTTTACTGTCTTGAGCAATGAGTCTGTCTCCAACTCAGATACTTTATTTTGTATTTTATATAATTCATTTAATCCTTAATCCCATAGAAAACTTAAGGAGGGAGTTGAAACTACGAGTTTCCAAGTGACAACCTCAAAATCTTAATGATTTAGAGATGATCTGCAAAGAGGAGTGGACCAGAATCCCTCCTGACTTGTGTGCAAACCTCATCATCAACTACAAAAAATGTCTGACTGCTGTGCTTGCCAACAAGGGCTTTGCTACCAAGTATTAAGTCTTGCTTGCCAGAGGGATCAAATACTTATTTCTCACTGCAAAATGCAAATAAATTTATACAACATGTTTTTCTGGATTTTATTATTTTATTTTGGAAATTCTCTCTCTCAATGTTAAAATTAAGCTATCCTTAAAATTATAAACTGTTCATGTGTTTGTCAGTGGGCAAACTTACAAAATCAGCAAGAGATCAATTATTTCCTTCACTGTATGTGTATATATATATATATATATATATATATATATATATATACTGTATATATATATATATATATATATATATATATATATATATATATATATATATATAACTTTTATTTATGTATTCATAAATGGGGTCCTCTAAAGAGCTTTTTCCATTGCTCACAGTAGATCTTTAGCCTCTTCCAATGCACCTTAAAGAACATTTTTGTTGAATGCTACCTGCTGGATGCTATGGGTTTCTAGACCTCAGTAATTAATTGTCCCTGTTGATAGATTCCCTTGATATTTTCTTCCAAAATTGAAATTAGCTTTGCTGTTCTGGCTTAAGAAGTCTCCCACATGTATTACCTTCCACAGCAATGCTGTCTTTCCTAAGGGTAAAAACTCCTACACATTTTCTAAGAGTGTTATAAACAAAGAATGAAGGGAACACACCATGGGTATTGGGCTATAACTACATTATGAACATCACTATAACACTTCCTTTTCCTGAGATGGAAAGATGAGGATGTGTAATTTGTTCTGATTAACAAAGCCTTACTGTGTAGTAAACATATGGAGAACATTTCATAATTGTTATGATTAAATTATAAAAATCACATCAATTATAATTTTTTTTTTTAATTCCTTTCCCTGATCTGTCATTTTCATAATAAAGAGATAGATGATGTGATCAGGTCGGTGCCTAAAGTAAAATGAAGCAGTCTTCATGGTTTGTCATTTTTAGATCAGCACACATCCGTAACTTTTGTCTCACCATTATCTAGACAAATCATATAACAAAACGCAGATCTACCATAAATAACGGATTAAAAATGGTTATGATGCAAGATATAAAACTAAAGAAAACTATTAGCAATTATTGGCCGACGAGATTACAAACATTACAATAATAGTAAATGTTCTGTCGACAAGTTAAAAAGTCTCTCCCTACTTGAAGTTCCATACTAAAGCAAGTTCTACAAGCCACGCAATGAGGACACACACACAAACTTCTCCAGACACTAGTAGCCCCTAACAGTATGAATAATTAAAACGAGTGGTAATTTTTAAGTATTAATTAGAAAAGTAATACTCTAAAAATCTTTTAAAAATGATTTATGTTTCTTTAATATTACTGTACATGGTATATGGTTTCCAAGAATGGAACTGATATATTTAGCTGTTAACTTATTATCTCATAAAGCAAGCAAATTGAATCCTTCATTAATTAAAAAATGTGTTTACTGCCTCTGACTAACTTAGTGATTGTGAGCTTTGTAGTGTGTAGGGATACCTAAATTACTGTTCTATCTGCATCAATGAACAATCATGCCCACGCACTCTATTGGCTTAAAAGGGATCACTAGCCTCTATTTAACCTTGCTGAATCTTACAACTTATACGTTGAGACATTTACACATTTACACATGTATTTAAACTAATACTCATCCTCACTACCCATGATTATTAATGGGAGAGGGTAATTATGCTTAGCAATCACCTCCTTTGCTCCAGTGCTGGCTCCTGCTTCAAAGAATACACCGATCTTGATTTCTTCTGTTGCAGCGTTGTGATCCTTTACAGGTTCAACCATGTGCAGAAGAAAGGAATCGACGATGCTGAAGAGGAAGCAGGAAGTGAAGAGGAAGCAGGAAGTGAAGAGGAAGCAGGAAGTGAAGAGGAATGCAGCTCTGGAGGAGAAGAAAAAACAATTTGTAATATGAAAGGGAACTGTAACACTGGAGCCTTGTGAAGAAAAATAAAAAAACTGTAAAGCACCAGAGCCTTGAGTCACAACACCAAAACACAACACAAAAATAAAGCTGAATATAAATAGGCATTTTTTTGTAGTAGAACAGAACTTCTAAAACCAAAACGGTCCTCTTTTTATTGACGAAATGGAGTGTTTTTATCCAAAATGCCTCATGGAATTTATGCAGGAATTGTCTATCTCCCCCTCCTTTTAGGGGTGGTACACCCTCAAATCGATTAGCTGAATTTTTAGTTGCTTCAGTCTGTGTTGTCACTGCACAATATTTCTAGATAATGTTAATTCCATACGATGTGAGCAGGCAGGATGCAGGGCTGAGATACTCCAAGGGCTATGGATCTGTCATGGGCCTAGCCCTGGTGGCTCCACAATATTCTCTTTATCTTAAATCCCCATAACCTCCAGTAGATGGCGCTGTGTATCTTTAAATAGAAATATTAACATATATAGGGGTACAAACCTACTACAATACCTTTAGGTTAAATACTGAACATTAATCCCACCGAATCTGTAATACTTAAGTAGTGTGCCAGTCCGGTATACTACACATATTTTTCATCTTGAGGAATGATTTATGTTAGAAAAACAATTCTTGCTTTTCTGGTCTTCTCAACATAAATCAACCCACAAGGACATTTCAGAAGGTAAACAACGTACAGTGACAAGCATGTATAAAATGTTAAAGTCCTAAATACCGTCTAGAAATGAGGATTTGTGTAAAGACCTCTCTTTTATTAACAAAGGACATTTAGTCGTTTAGTTTAACATTCTGCCTTTTCTCAGAAAATTTGTGTGAAAAATATTTGCCTTTGCTATTACCAAAATCCTCAGCTACTTGTTGAGCGCCCTCTACACAAGGAATTGACAGCAACTTTTCCATCCCTGGCTAAGTGTATGGTCTCCAATTAATTTTGGCAAATTAGACTGTAGGTTGTAGCGTGTGTGTGTGTGTGTGTGTGTGTGTATATAAAATTCAATGTGATGCAGCACAAAAAGGATGGGTCCAAAGAAGATTCCAGGCGCTGTAAAAATAAAACTATGGTTGCCAGATGTTCCTAAATGATGAAGACAGTTGATTTTTGGGAAAGTTTTTCTCTGAATGAAACTGTCACTGGGTGCTACATTATTTCTCACATAGTGCACAAATATGTCCACAGTTGTTGCTGCCGCCAGATTTGCTAACCAACAGCTCATAAGAAGAAAAAAAAGAAACATCTTCAGCCAATCACTTTGTGGAAGCTGTGAAGTTAGATTAAATGGCCGGCCTAATTTAAGCAACCGACTCCCCAAATCAGCTGAGGATTTAAGCCTACAGTTTTGATCTGAAGTATTTTGGTCAGAGAAGATCAATGTATTTGGGACCTGACACAGGCAAAAACACATACAATAACAAGAATTAGTCGTTATAAAGAGAGGGATTAATAGAAAACATAGTAATTTGATTTAATTGGGAGGAAGTTCATCAGCCTTCCTTTCCTTCCTCCATCCCATTTCCTTATTTGGTTGTAGTTTCAATATTTGCCATTGCACTTTCACATATCCACAGCTAACATAAAGGGATTACCTTTCTCTTTGTCGGTCACAACGCCACTGAAATTGCAGCAGTTCCACACTGGCGTTTATAGAATGTGGGGCTGATTGATTAAAAGGGGAATTCACCTCACTACAATTTGAGTCACAGCTCCAAAATAGTCACAAATTCATTTCTCATTACTGACTAAGGGGGTAATTCAGCAAGGTGCGAACTCATCTTGCGATGCTTCGTTTCAGCTCGCACAGACTGTTATGCGCTCGCTGATGTCCTGCATGCGGACATCAGAGAACGCTTTAAAAGGGATTCCAGTCTCAGCGAGGCTTGCGAAACTCGACTCAAGTCGTCTCGCGAGACTGGAATCCCTTTAAAGCGTTCGCTGATGTCCGCGTGCAGGACATCAGAGAGCGCATAAGAGTCTGTGCGAGCTGAGGCGAAGCATCACAAGGTGAGTTCGCACCTTGCTGAATTACCCCCTAAGTGGCAAAAAGACTTGTCAAAGAAGTGGATAGCGGTGATCGCTGTTGGATGCGTTGTGTGGTGTAGTCAGTCGGATAGACGTAGAATTCGGAGCCCTGCCATTGGTCCCCCATTTTACCACTCTGTTGTGGCGAAGTCAAATGGGTGAATTTGGAGCAGTACATCTAGTCACATTTGCTCCTTTCACACACTCTGCCTCTTGGTCAATAGTACAAGTACCTGTGCATGTGCACACAAAGTGATGCAAATTGCTCCATAAGATCACAACTATCACAGTTGCCCAAATTGGTTGTGTATTTGCCACAGAATTTGATCAATAAGCGAACATGGGGAAGTGGCAAATAGATGTGAATTCAGAGCTTTTTGCGGATACTCGACCTTTATTCAATAAGACTCACTGTATCTCACCAGACAGATTACTAGACTTGTATAAAAAATTCTTCATCAGGTTGGTTTTGGATGGAAAGACAAACGATTGGACGATTCTGATCTTCCATTCGATTTTTTGGAGATGAAGATAGGACTGCGGAAACAAGGAGGCATAAAAATTCATTTTTCATTTTATAGGTTTGGGAGACAAATTTAAAAGGACCCTCATTCAAGTATTTTGTTGCTGAATAGTTGTGGTTTTATATAAACTGATCCTGGTTTGGATCATTAAGATAATTAGCTCTTAATTCATTAATTATGTGGCAGTAATGTCTCGCAAAATAAAAATGTGAATTTTTATTATTGAATTGATACATCAAAAAAAATAACTACATTTTTAGGGGATAAAAACAAAAAAAGCAATTTTTTTTAGAGGAAGCTGTGTTAAATCATTAACAGAAAAAAAGATAAAAAAATAAAATAACCTAAACAAAATTAAATTCCTGTTTGAGACTTGAGCAGCTTTTTGTAAACCTGGAGGTGGAGAATCATTTGTTACAGTGTGTCCTACAGAAGGGGAAATTGGGTTTATAAGTATTCTGTGTGTAGGCTGCCCATCTTCCCAGTCATTATCTAATGATTTCTGCTTGGTTTCTGCACAGGTGCCTGATATTGGGCATCATAATAGGAAGATATTCCTATCCAAAGCTACATCTGAGCTTGCGAGACAGGGAAGAGATGCTGAGGATCTGTGCATGTAGATATAGAATGTAGATTTTAGCTCCATGCAGTAGGTAGCTATTGTAAACTGCACTTGGATTTTCTAACCTGCTGAAAAATATCAGGAGCTTTAGAGGCTAGAAAACCTTTTAACATTTCTATACAAAAAGAAAAATAATACTTTACTCTGAAAATGCTACAAATAATAATTTAACATTCTACAGAATGGGGATCAGCCAATCATAATGTGAGGATAAATCAGACCTCTTTTATTGTTTTTATTGTACCTTGAGTTAGAAGAAAGAGTAAATACAGAAGAAATATCTATGATTATATTAGGTAGCCATGATATAAGACATACCACTCTAATTCCTGTATTTCATTAGTGTAAGGACATAGGAACTAGGTATCTAGTATGAACCTGCTCTCCCTATAATAGTCTTACAAGTCCAATAATCCATAGACTTTGCTGTGTAGAGAGACTAGTTAAAGATACTGTACATGGAAACTGTTCCAGTTTAGTCAGAAAACTAGCCTTTCATCATGAATGATTTATTGATGTTACATTTAGGTGCATTGAATGGACTTTACTCAGAGGGACTGGAATGAACTAATCATTATAGGCACTAATTTACTGTTTTATACATAATTATTCATTGACTCACTGTTGTCTTTGAACCTAGTTAACTTGTTAACAATGGTTAGAACATTTCACTATTGCTTGTCAGGGTCACTAGAGTTCCAGCATTATCAATATTATTCTAGGTAAAGAACTGGGCGAAATTTAATAAACTCAGAAAATCCCGATTTTGCGTTTCCGAGTTTATTCCTGCAAGATCTCAGAAGTTTCTCATGGTAAATATAGTGAGATTTTTTTTCCATCGATATTTACCGACAGAAACTTTTGATCGAGTTTTTCTATCTCTATTTTTCGATAGAAAGGTATCCATGCTACTATTGTAAAGTATGGCTACCTTTCCATCAAAAAATTTGATAAAAAACTTGATCAAAAAGTTTCGGTTGGTAAATTTCGATCGAAAAAAATCTTGTGATATTTAGGGGGTTATTCACTAAGGTGCGAATTCGACTGTCAAATTCTCAAACAACGGATTCCCATAGCAAATCCGCGACAATTTCCCCATTGTAAAGTCGTGACAATTTTTTAAAGTTAAGATTTTCCCATAATACTGTAAATTCACAACTGCGACAATAGCAGTCTATTGCGACTGTCTTTATCTGGCGAATTCACACCTATATGCAACAATTTGGACTTTAGTGATTAACCCCGTGTGAGAAGCTTCTGAGATCTCACGGGAATAAACTCGGAAATGTAAAATTGGGCTTTTCTGAGTTTATTAAATTTTGCCCTATTTAGACTTATATGCAGAACAAGTTATTTTGCTCATTCCCTCAGTGTTCATAACTGGGTACATGGAGGTTGTGACAACATGCGCTAACTAAATCTTTGCTGACAGGAAAGGCTACATATTTGTTATAAAAAAATACCTCCCTTCAAACCCTACTTTAAGATATTCTGAAGACAATCCCAGCTGGAAGTGAAAATAATACCTAATTGTAAAACAATCTTATAAATATCTACTATGTATATCTGTCAACCAATTAGGAAACAATGTTTTAGGCTGGCTGTTAGCCTCCCTTCGTCAGGTCTACCACCCCAAAATGCTAGTCCACCATTACTACACAGCTTTATAAGTTGGCTAATTCCATTCCAAATCTAGTTTAGTGGTGTTGTTGCTATTATTTAGTGAACTGTTTTCCTCCCAGAGTACAATAAGGGGATGCACAAAGGCAAATATCCGGAATATACTCTTAACTTTCTCTCACACCTCTAGAGCCATTTAAAGGTTTACATTGGGTAAACACAGCCTAACCATAATCATAATATATGGATACTTTTGGGACCAGCAAAGAAAAAGCTTTTCAGTTTTCGGTTATAACAGCTGTGCCTTTTGTGAGAAATCCAGACAATTATATTGGTAACCACCATCAATTAACTTTGATTAATTGCCCTTTAAATAGACTAAATCATAAGAACAATCAAAAACAGAACTTGTTTAAAAGTGAAATATATTGCAGCACCATAAATATTACGAATATGTCCTTACTATTTATTTCTATTTACAATTCATTGCTAAACTCTCCGTTCAGACATATTCTGAAAGTATTTCGCTTTCTACCTCAATAAAGTCTTTTTACAAATGTGTTTACACGAATGGAGTAAAATGATGCGATGCATGAAATATAAAACCTCTTGAAAAGAAAGTTATTAACAGGAGTACCTAGCTCTTCAATTAGAGGACAAATCACATAGCAGCAGATAGGTTGAGTGCCTTGTTGAAGCCAGAAACAGATGCGATAAACAGAAAATGTCTTAAAAAGCTTTGATGTAAATGAAAAAAAAGAAAGAAAAGATGGAAATCATTTGATAATTCTGATTTGACAACGTATCCATCCAAACCTATAAACGACTAAGGCGCATCGAGTGGTCGCCGAGCTGAAGTACCTTTAAAGTGTTCGCTGATCTCCGAGTGCAGGAGACCAGTGAGCGCGGACCTGACTCGGTGAAGTGATGAGAAGCTTTGCAAGGGTACTTCGATCTTTCCTGAATTACTCTCTAAGTCAGTCTCATACTAAAATAAAATTATTTAATTCATTTAATTAAGAACTGACATTACAGGTTGGTGATTACTGGGAAAACATACTCTACCGTTTGGTATAGTTCATATTCACTGTATGGACAAAGACAGTAGGAGATGATGTTCTGTTCAAAAGTCCCCAGAAGAATATACAGGGATGACCTGGGTTTGAGCCTTCTGTTTTGTATTTGTAAATACAATAGACATAAGGGCGTAATCATCAAAGTAAGAATTCGTCTGTTGAAGTGAATTTGCCTCATTTGCTAAGTGGTGGATTTTTTAGTGAAGAAAGGAAAAGTTATGGTTTCTTGCGTAGTCTAGCATAGTCAGCCACAGCAGGAGCCCTGCCATCATCTCCCATATTCGCCACTTTGATCTGGCAAAGTAAAACTGACTAATTCGACAGTACGCCTTGCCAAATTTGCTGTTAATTACATGTTCACATAGTTGATGCGAAAAGCTCCACAAGTTTGTGGCTGTCATACTTATTTGTCATAAATTTGCCACATTGTAGAGTTTGTAGAATACCTGAAGATCGGAAAGTGGTAAATGGAGGTATTGTCCTTTATGTGACTGTAGCACACCTTGTGGAGAGGAGGACCCAGGGACTGTCCCCTTGATGTTTCACTCCTGTTCATGAATAAGTCCCTGAATTTGTCTCCTGATGTACACATTCCACACTGCACAACTTTCCGCCGGTAGTGTAACAATGTCAATTGCACATATTCATTTAAGAGAAAATTGACACATATTGTCATGTAGTACTTTCTGAATGTGAAAATTGACACATATTGTCATGTAGTACTTTCCGAGTGTGTCCGATCAATAGTAGCAATGGCATAAGATAACATATCTGCCATGACTAGGAATATTGTAGCAAAGTGTTGTTATATTTACATGGCTCAGTTTAAAGGATACACAGTCACTATAACTATGTACTAATTTGTATATAATGCCAATATGCATAGTTTAACATAAGAAATGGAAATGTCACCATTTTCATGCGTTTTTTCAGCTGCTTTTTTCGCTGGAAAACAGACGCCCTAAATTGCAACAAATTAATTTTTTTACATAAATTAGAAAGTTGGAGCTGTGACAAATTCACGTATACACTGGACAATTCCCACTTTGATAAACATGGTCCATAATGTCTGCATATAATCAACAGCACCACACACACACACACACACACACACACACACACACACACACTTAGCTCTGTCAAAAAAATGAAATGTCGCACATAGTTAAATAATCTGAATCTTTGTTATCACACGCAAAGCTGAGCCCAGGTGAATGCCTGAGCTGCTTCTACAGTTTGATCAAAGACCATCAGGGGCTTATTAATCAAAGTAAGAATTCGACCGTAGAAGTATATTCTCATCACTTTGGGTTACTTTGCTCCGATTCACCCCTCGTTATTCACTAAACCAAGTGAATACTCTGTTGAAAACTGTAATATTAGAGACCTACGCATGAAATTCCTGATTATTACTAAAGACTGATGGGAGTTATTTCTACTCCTTATAATGACACCAGGAAGCAGAGGATATCCACGCCTCCGTAAAGGACACAAGATTTGTTGCAGATTTTAAAAAATACACTTTTAAAGAAGCGAGAGAAAGAAGATTCAATGAAACATCCTTTGCTGTGGAGAAGGGACATTAAAGCAGCATTTAATTTTCACATAATGTGTCAGTGATATAATGATGTCACCTAATATTTTTTTTCTTCCGACACCCATGTTTGTCAGTTTGGGGTATTTTGTGTATATTGATTAGAATTAATGTCATCTGAGAATAAGACTATTTATAATATAAGAAAATGTGGAATATATTGAGCAATCTGGATGCTTCGCTCCATGCACTCTTCGTATTATGTACATATTTGCGCTGTGAAGATTACCCAGCCGAAGAACACTGCTTTGGGATTCCAGGCAGGGGGTAAATCAGTTTCTATGGAAATGGAAACACAACTTCAGGAGTTATTTCTTTAACTTTAGGAGAGTTTATAGAGTCATTCATGCAGGTCGTTCCCATGCACGGCTACCTCTTTGAGATATATTTCTTTGCAGATTTACAAGTTCCTGTTTATTTATGATTCTTACCAGTGGCATGTCTCAGACACTGTATTGCTCTACCTCAGTTTCTAAACATTAGAATTTATTTTTCACCCAGCATCCTTCCCTGCGTTAGTCTCTTTCTGATCTTCCACAGCTCAGAAACTCAATAGGGCCACTAGAGGGAGCTACAACAGTTTAGCAAGAGACACAATAAGTTTTTTTTTTTTAAACATTTGTAATAATGTTTGTAAACATTAATAATGCAATGAGTTTTCCATGAAAAAAAATATATATATAGTAATCACCTGGGACTTTCCTCTTTGCAATTTCCTGTAATGGGGTAAAATTCAATATCATCCATCATGCCTCCCAATAAAGTTATGTTTTAAATTATATAATTAGTCAGTATATTAGTTAATATAGATAAGATATTAGATGTTGTTTTGGAAGGAAGTTCCCCAGACACAATGCACTTATCCTTCCATCTTCCCTTTTTCATTATATCTCTATTTCATTAACTTCCTGTCATTATCCCTCTCATGCTCTTTAAAGGGGCACTATAGTGTTGATATAACTGCACACATACATATAAAACTCCTTTATATTAAGCCAATTGCTGACACAAATAGTTAAAAAAAAGTTTACGGAAGAAATAATACTTTCAATTTGTTTCCCTTAATTAGTTTTCCTGAGAGCTGACATTTTCCTCTCCCCACTCCCCCTCCTCTTTCTGTTCTGCAAGTCAGGCAACATGAGAAGAAAAAGCTGCCTGACTGCTATTGGTTAAGCAGTGTCATGACCTTTTGGCCACATAAATTAAGCTTGGAATGCAGGAGATTACAGAGGGAAAGCTGACTTGTGCACATTTGCTAAGTAGTAAGAAGGGCAAAAATGTCCGGGGAAGGGTACCTTTTCATGGAAAACTGGCCAGTACATGTCACACACACATTTCCTGGTGCAGGAGTTTCTCAGTGCTGCCTACTCAATCATTCTGCATCACATGAAACATCTACTGGGGAGGAATGCTTCACAATAAGGTATTTGACTATAGTTACCCTTAAACATGTGGGCAAAGGCTGAAGTGGGTTTTACGAAACCAAGGGAGTTATTGACTAAAGTGTGAATTTGCATTACTTCAGGTGGCTATGCCCTGATCCTCTACTCCTTATTGACTAGACAGTAAATTCCCATAGAAAATCCATGACTGCAACAATATTCCCATAGTAAAGTTGCAACAGCAGCCAACCATTGTGAAGTGTGCAACCATCATTAGCTGGCGAATTCACCACATTGCAGAGTTTGCTGAATACCCGAATACGGGGAAGTGCCAAATTCATACCTTTAGGCGACAATTTGGACTTCTTTAGCCAATACCCCCCCAAATGTTTAATTGAAACAAAAAGTTAAATAAATCATATTCCTAAACAAAATTAAAAATTTAAGGACAATTGGAAACTCTGTTCTAAAAATTTCTACCAAATTAGTGTCTCTGTTAAAATGTAAATCCCATTAAATTCTCTTTTACTGCTCTGGTGATTTGTAGTACTGGATGTTTATTAGGAAATAAATCTAATAACCAACTCATTTCTCACTTACAGCAAAGAGCAAGCATGGAATGCCCTTTGTGCTGAGAGAAAATAAGTGCAATAAAAGTTTCATACACTAAGGGGCTTATTCATGAAAATTTCAACACGCAAATCTTCAAATCCGTATTCGTCCAACACTACCCCCATCTTTGTGTATTCGGCAAACTGTGCAATGTGGAGAATCTGGATGCTTACAACACTTACAGGGGGGTAATTCACTATCCTCCGAAGTGAGGTGCGTAGTCTTCGTCTCACTTCGGAATGACTGAGATGCGCTCGCTGATATCCTGCACGCGGGCATCAGCGAGCGCATTAAAGGGATTCCAGTCTCAGCGAGAGCATAATAGTTGCCTCGCCAAGACTGGAATCCCTTTAATGCGCTCGTTGATGTCCGCGTGCAGGACATCAGCGAGCGCATCTCAGTCATTCCAAAGTGAGAAGAAGACTACGCACCTCACTTCGGAGGATAGTGAATTACCCCCACAGACTTCAGGGGCACTTTGTGCCACTTCATGCACGTGTACAAGTAAGTATACAATTCATCAAGCATTAGAGTCTGTTGAAGTAGAAAATTTGACTATGCGTACTGTGTCAAATTCGCCAGTTTTATGTTACCAGAATAAAACGGCAAAACTGCGCAATAAACCATGTCCAACACTGTTTGATTCTCCACTATGGGAATACCTCTGTTTAGTGAATGAGTAGAGAATTTGTGACTAAGACCCTAAGTGACGCAAATACACAAAAACAATCAAATTCTCACTTTGATGAATAAGCCCCTAACTGCGGCAGGGGAGTTTTACAAAAACACTTCCTTTTTTATGATAGACTTGTAGCAGTGCAGAGTAGTAGTTTTATTATAGTTATAAATGTTTCATTGCATGTTTGTGCTATGCCATTTCTCTGCTAGCAGCTCATATAAACAGAACAGGCTGATAAAGCTTTATTGCAGCTGTTGACTCTCAGAAAACCATCTGCTATCAAGGTGAGTGAATCTCCATGGAGACGTTTCAGCCTTCAGTTTTATTTTCTACTGCAGTAAAGTAAGAGGAGGTCTATATGCATACAGTATGTCTGTATACAGTATGTAT
>WMED01000487.1:0-15527 GCA_019650415.1 Pipa parva
TTTACATTTTCACCATTTTTCACCCAAATGTCAAAAACATACTTTTCGACCTTTTTACACCAAAACAGTGAAAAAGTCAAAAACATACTTTTCAACCTTAGTAAATTTCACCTTTGAATCTCCTATAGTAGTCCTTGGGCTGGCCTTATATGGTATGTTGACACGTTGTTAAACAGTTTAGCTCTTACCTTTTTTCCGTAGTTCAGCGAAACAGCCGTTACAAACTTTAGATGGTCGATCTTTGAGGTATTTTAGTGGATATTTGTTTCTTGAACAACTGCGACAAACAATCTGTTAAAATCGGTGTAAAGCGGTCAGGTCATATTGCCTCCAAGTAGAAGTTGCAGATCATAGTATTTATTTTCGCCCTTTGCACGTTAAATACACCTTTCCAGGGTTTTATCATAACACAAAATGCCTACAGTGATTCTGCTGGACTACATTCTATGTAATATTGCAGTCTCACAATTTTCAATGAGAATGTTGGTCACACTGGAGATCATTTGTGAACATAGCGCAAACCTGAGTTGTTTTGCCATCATGCTCAAAAGTTAGTGGTAAAATGCACCACTAGTAAGACACAGGCCACAATGTCCAAGAGGCAGAAATATAGCTGAAACCTTGGTGTAGTGGTTTACACATCTGCCCTGTGCCTTATTGTAAAGTGGTAAGTCAATTCTAACCAGCTAGAGCAGCGATGGCGAACCTATGGCAATGCATACTAGAGAGGGCACACAGAGTCCTTTCTGTGTTCACACGCGGCGTCACCACCATTTCTGTTCTCCATCCCCCTAAGCGAGCGAATACTCTTCCGGTGCAGGCAGTGGACCAAACCTGACAGTTTTCAGGTCAGATCTGCGGCCTACACGGAAGGAGCCTTCGCTTGATGGGGAGTGCTCCTCCCCCCAATGCTATGACATCACTCATCAGCGCCTGCACTTTGGAGGGAAGGCACTGGTGAGTGACATCACCTTTTCGGCACTTGGTGCTGAAAAGGTTTGCCATTACTATGCTAGAGCTATGCATTAATCGACAGACTTCTAAACCTAGAGATGTTGCTACAGGCCAAGATGGCTCAATATTCTGGACACAGAAACAGACTCAATGATAATGGCATATGCAAGGGAACCCACAATGCTTTTCAACTTGAGATACTAAAGGCTGGATATGGTTCTATCAACTAAATATCAATTCATGAACTACTTCCTAGTGTTTATAAGGATATTAGACATCACCTCAGAATTCTATGACTTTTAAAAAGCATCCGGCACATGGCTAGAAGTTTTATGAAAAACAGAGAGAGAGAGAGAGAGAGAGAAAC
Organism: Pipa parva; assembly: GCA_019650415.1. Lineage (NCBI taxonomy): Eukaryota > Metazoa > Chordata > Amphibia > Anura > Pipidae > Pipa > Pipa parva. The sequence continues at coordinate 1,322 of WMED01000487.1, forward strand.
CCAATTGGTCTGCTATGCAAGTTGGCATATTTATAAAATCAGATACATATGTTTTTAATTCCTGGTGGCCTTGGCCTACAAAAACTCACCTTGCCACATGCATGACAATGATGTCGCCTGAGAGTTAGGGTAAAGTCACTACCACAGTTCATACACATCATGGCATGAGACATGTGTGTCACACTTGGAGGTCTTTCACCCAGGTACATTCCTAACCTTTCCCTGATCTGAAAGTGAGAGACAAATGCATTATTGAAACAATGAAATAGAAAGGTCTGGTTCCACACAAATACAATATGTATACACACATTTTCAGTTATTATTCTAACTCCCATTTGTCCAGTCAATACAAAGCAAGCTTAAAGAAGCTGCCTGTATTTATTACAGGTAAAATGTTTTATACACACTATTTTGTTGGAAAAGGATTATGGGTATATTCCGACAAAAATGCATTGCTATCCTATTCTACTTTTTCTTAGCTCATAAATTGTTCATGCTTGGGTAAATAATGTAATTACTTGCAGGAAATCAGATCAGCTGGACTTGTGTTTACTTGAATTTTAATGTGAATATATTGCTGTTTTGAAATCTGTCCACTTGATGGAGCTGTCACATAAAAAGTTACCGGGGATGATTCGATTTTCTCGACAAAATTGTGTCAAGGATGAAAAACTAGCGGCTGCCTACATAAAGGAGGAAATTTCTAAAGGTCATTTAGATCTATTTGCCGCAATTTGATCCATTTCGCCTGCTTTTTGCGCGTTATCACCGTTTTTCCTTTTTCACCGCATTTTCGATTTCCCTCAGTTTATGTAGCGTAGAAAAAAAAAAATGTATCGACATCTTAAAAGATCGATTAATGTCAATGCGTTGATACCGCTACACTTTACATTACTTTCAATGGAGCTGCGTTTCCATCGATATTGATATCGCTGATCTTTTTGATGGGGACTTAGAAAAAAATGTTCTAAACCATCTTCATAGAGAATAATGGGTTTTCGCCACCCTCAACGAGACGAACATTTTTTCAGCGATAAAAATGATCAAAAGAGGTTTAATAAATATCTATATAAGTTATATCCATATTTCTGCCTAATTAAACTTTTTCAATTTTTATTACTATCCCCCAAACTGTATTGTGTCTCTCTGCATTCACAACCAGCTTTTTATTCACAACAGTTCGACAGCCGCAGGTTTCACACCTCTAGTTTACACATTTCCACCTGATCTGTTTAATTAGAAACCTGTTATGTGTGCTAATAATCCTGTATATTATCAAGTCTTCATATTGTACAACATATGAAAAAATAAATAAAGTCTCCAGCGTTTATAGATTTTGGGAGGATAATACTTAAGACTTAGACTGAAAATACAAATTATTTATAGTTGATTAAAGAAGATACCTGTAGATGGAAAGTATTTTGAAAAAACTATTTTTTGCCAAAAACTAGTTAGATATTTAATAGTGAAACTATAATATATTATTATCATTATTGTTGTGTACAAGCTGTGATTATAGCCTGTAAAACAATACAATGTTTTTAGGGGGTTATTCACTAAAGTCCGTATTGTTGTGTATAGGTGCGAATTCGCCAGATAAAGACTGTCGCAATAGGCTGCTACTGTAGCAGTCGTGTCTTTATAATGAGAATATTGTCCAGTCGCAACTTTATTATGGGAAAATTGTTGCAATCTTAACATTAAAAAATGATCGCGACTTTACAAAGGGGAAATTGTCGCAGATTTGCTATGGGAATCCGCTGATTGCAAATTCAACAGTCGAATTCCCACATTAGTGAATAACCCCCTATATGTTCAGAACACAAGAAATGAGAGGAGCAAGATCCAGAATTCATTTTTAGGGGCAGTAGGATCCACCCACCAGCCACCACAAGTCCCTGGGAACCATTACCCAATCCACCCGACACCATGGCTGATGCCTCTTCTCCTCCTTCACTCTATCAGCAACCCACCTGCCTACTTACTGGCGCTCACCTGCTCCCCGTAAATTAAATGTAAGTGGGGAGGGGATTGAGTCAGCAGTAGGGAAGGTAATCGCTGAAAAGACTGTCACTCTGACTGACATTACAGGTTAAAATGGCCCTGGCAAAGTTACAGCATCTCCTAGTTTAAAGAAAGTAAAATAGCTTTCATGAAAATAGTAAGTCACACTGTGCAGAAGGCATGCTGGTTATAGCCTATTGTCCCTTTAAACCCCTTCCACTGTTTTCCTTGCAGATGTACAAATTAGGTGTGCACTTTAACTTATTATTTTTTTATTTTAAAAGTACAGCTGTTTTGTTAGTTCTGCACTGTTGATTGACATTTTATTGTGATTCCTTTATAAACAAGACAATAGCTGATACAGTGAAACTGTGATTTACTGTACAACCGTTAATAACAAGGAGATGTACAGAAAATGCAATGTCATCAAAAGAACGCACATCCTCACACCTTACATAAATGAAACTGTAGGAAATGTATCTTCATTACATGAATTCGATATGAAAAGCAAGAAAGAGACTACTCTTGCTATTAAAGCTACTGATTACTCTTTTACCACTTTCTGTCACTGTTACAAGTTACATTTCATACAATGAATGATATAATGCACTTTGTGAGTTGGCTGAACTGCTTTGCTAAGTGTGATTGTTACCTAATTCTAGCAGTTTGAGGAACTGGTGCAGAGATTGTCATTTCTACGTATATTATGATCAACAAATACACTTCTACTTTCTTCCATCAGCTAGTTACAGATGATGGTGCTGAGTTTTCTCCTAAAAGAAACTATACACATGTATTAACTAGATTATTTTACATCCTCCATATAAAGTATCACACAATATACTGCAAATTGTTTTCTCTTGCCAAAATCATATTTGCCATTTGTAGTCGCTTTATCATAGTAAATGACAGGCGGTTTAACAGTATTGCTGCTGTTAAAGTGCACCTGTCACCTGAAAACTCTAATGCTAAGGTTGTACTAATGAAATAAACGTTTTTGTGAATATATATGTATTTTTTTAAACATTGTACCTATTCTCTGTCATCTTCCCCGTCAGCCCGACTTTTTTTCTGAGTTGGTTTGAGCAGGGCTAAATGATGATTGACATTATAGCTCCTCCAATCAGATCCCTGCTAAATTGTGATTTAAGGGACCTGATTGGAGGAGCAATAATGTCAATCATCACTTAGCCCCTCCCAACCTGACTCTGGAAAGAAAAGTCGGGTTGACAGGGAATATGAAGGAGAGAAATTTATTTTTTTAAATATATATTTACAAAACCATTTATTTCATTACTAGAACCTAATTTAGCATTAGTTTTGGGTTGACAGGTGCACTTTAAGTGGTTAACTTATCTTGAGAATCAATGGAGTGAAGTGCTTTAAAAGACAAAAGGAAGATGCTGTAAATAATTTGTTTTTTAACAGAAAGCCATGGAGCAGACAGATGTTGGGACTAAATCTGTCCCTTGTTGGGAGAGAGGGATTGAACTCGAGCAGCAGAATTTAGAATAAACTGGATAGAAAGATGGAAGGCCAGTTAGAAGTTCTTTGCAAATCTTGGTTCTTGAAAAGTAATCTTAAAATAAGAAATTAATTATTTACCAAAGTATTATCTTCTGAATGTTTTCTTTTACTTGGTATTCACCGCCGTATATCAACAAATGTTTAATTTTCTCTAGAAATAAACTACGGTCTTTTAGCCATTAGCCAGGATCATGGACATTGTAGCTCCCAAAAAATATTGATTTTTACACTACTTCCTTTAATTAAAAAAAGAAAAAAGGGGGGACCTGACGGAGTCACAATAAACACACATTTTAAAGTTGCCATACCAATGATGTGATTTCACATTTCCAGAAAATAGAGTAGTGTGCCATTTCATGCCAGAGTGGTGGGACCCACCAGAAAAAAAAGAGATTGGGGCCACTATTCAATAGATTTTTCTTTTCCCTCTTTAGTCCCTAGGATTTTCTTGACTCTTTACTATTTTCATTGTGTAAACCCTACCCACTTTACAACGCCCTAAGAAAATGCCATTATAGTACTGTTGGAAACTAAAGAAGGTCCCACTGAATTCTGGGCCCACTGGGAGATTTCCCTGTGTTTTGTTTGGCCATTTAAATTTTCAATGCCAGTAAGTAGAAAGGGTACAACCCTCGCTCCTGTCATGAATTTGCCAGTTTAATGGAGGAAAATCCAATGAATTTGATCATTTTCAACAAGCTCTTTTGATGATAAATCCTTTTTCTGTATGTTCTTTGTGTATATATGTACTTACCTCTACGTTGTGATAGATAGATACAGTAGGGGCTTTGTAATATTCCTGAACAGTTCTGCTGATGCAGCTGTACCATTCATCTCTTTCAGTGCAGGAGCTGAGAATGAGATTTAAGAAAACCGTTCACTGTCTTGTCATAAATATTTCAAAAACAGCTAAACTATAAGTGTGCAAGGCTGGATTTATGCAGTTCTCACACTAAATCACAGTGATCTATTTAATAATTCTTTATTGTATACCAAAAGAGGTGGTATTATGGATAATGAAATATTTATTCCACATTTAGATGATTTTCATCTGTCTAACCAAGGTGAAAAATGCACTGCTAAATATTCATCATGTTCTAAACACCCTCTTCTGTTATATCACTGTCTCACGCAAAACATCTGACATATTTAGCAGCGTGACGTTTCTTAATAAACGATTCAGCTTCCGAGTTCTTTGTTTTGTAACGAGCCTGAAGGTTATTCCGGGAGATAATATATGGAAAGAAACCCCTAATATTAGGGATACACATGATGGAAACATTGATTGTATTTCTGAGGAAAAGACAGACTACAATTTATTAATATTCAGAAATAAAGGAAGTTCAGGTTTCAATTTACTAATGAAAGAAACAGACATTTTTTACAGATTAAAATCAGGGTTCTTTCTAAAATAAAACCTTTACAAGCATTTTTACATTATGGGATGCTGACATCACTGAAATTGCTTACCTTGGCCTGATTTTTGCCCACAGACGATATTAATTTAGCCTACAAAGTTGGTAATACCGATGGAAATGATAATTGCTTTTTAGTCAGTGGACCCTTTAGTCAGAGTGGCCACCGGAATGATGGAAAAGCTATGGGGCTGATTTATCACAGTGGGAATTTGACTGTCGAATGTGAATTTTAGTGACGCTGGGTTGCTACTCTACAGTACTCACAAATTTTATACTTCTTAATTCACTAAGCAGCAGATTCCCATAACGAAAAAGTGAACAGCGTTGGACGCGGATTATTGTGTATTGTGGTGGCGTCAGTCGACCAGTAGGAGCCCTACCAACCTGCTACCCACTAGATTAAACAGTACGCCTTGCCAAATTTCCTACTTCTACAGGCTCCAACGCTTGATGAGTAGCTTAATTACCTATGAATGCGCATGCAAAGTAATGTGAAGAGATCTGTTAGTCCACAGGGTTCATAAGCATCTAAATTGGTCATAGATTTACTACATTCACTAGTCTGATGAATATGCAAAGATCAGCAAGTGGCAAATGGATGCAAATGTTGACCTATACATTACTGTTCGGACTATCATGAATAAGCCCTTTTAAGAGTGTGTGCATGCGGGTATTTCATGCCCCTGAGGCAGGTTTGGAGAACACTGTAAACATCTAAACACTTGTAGAAATTTATATTGTATAAACGTTTTCACACATGTATTTTATTATGCACAGTTTTATGCCAGGTTCACACTAGCGTATTATGCTCAGCGCATAATACGCTAGTGTGAAAAGAAAAATACATCTCAATGAAAGCTGATAGTACTTACCTAGTCCCGGACACACTAGCATATGATGCGCATACGCTGAGTCCGGAACGCTGTGTGTTGCATTTTGGCCAGCGTATTATACGCCGCGCCCAAAATGAGACCACACAAGAAGTGATGTGAACACCGAGGGAGTGTTCACACTGTTGTTCAGTGTGGCACTGAGCATAATATGCTAGTGTGAACCTAACCTTAACTGTATGTTTACTTTTTTTGCATTTTTAGATGTATCATGCATTAGTTTACAGTTCACAAGCATTTCCAGTATAATGGGTTATCTACAATGATTGCGGCATGCTTGATATGGGAAATGCGAGTGACTTTATGTGAGTGTACAAGCATTTATCCATGGGTATTTAGGAACATACTCATTAAGGAATAGAAATTTCCATCATTTTCACTGTAGATTTATTTATCTTTTAGAGATTCCTACTTACAGCATATTTACTATTGAGGTTGAATTCTACCAAATAAATCTTTTATTTCAAAATAAACAATTAAAATCCCCCAGCTTATAATATCATAACATTGTTGCCCGCCCCAATGCAGCACTGTGAGTGTATTTCAATGATTACATGTGCTAAATGTAAACTAAACTGCATGAGACAAATATACTGAGGGGCGGCTATTTTTAGCCATACAATGAGCCCAGACATAACTCCTCGGTAGGGTAAAACAAAAACCCTACACAGTTCATTCTCAGGCACAGGAAGCTGACAGATTGTGATGTCATACTGCTAATCATATAAACAGTCCTTTATAACTTCTGAAAATTGTAAAAGAATTGGACAAACATGAAGACAAAAGGCTCTGTCAATATGCAGTATTTCTGTGGTCATTTTTATGTCTTTTCACCTATTATTTATTCTTAGCCAGTGATATATGAAGGCATAGTTCACACAAACACAATATTATTCCAATGTACTGTACGTCTCAACTAAAACATCAGAGTCAAACTGGGCTGCCAGGAGACTACCAAATTTCAAACTTGGCATGCCTGGCATTCTCCCTATTATTGGTAGCCTTTCCCCCCATGGCTAAATTTCAGACAAACAATGCATGGCTTGAGCACAGGGGCATGACTGTAATAGGGTCATCTCTCATGCCCTTAGCATTGCCAACAGTCACATGACTGCCAGACTGCCAGTAAAGTTATACCGTGCAGCCTATTACCCATCATAGGAGTGAAATTCTATGGGGGTAATTCAGCAAAGATTGATATGTCGCGTTACGGTGTGAATTCGCGTCTATTCTCTACTTCCCAGTGTTCGCTTATAAACAAAAGTCTGTGAAGTGGCGAATTCACAACCAATTCGGAAGACTACACTACAATCCGAGCGACTGCGACATTTGCTAACATACGGAGTTATTCGCATCATTTTGCGTGCGCGTGCATAATTATTTCATTATTTAGTTAATGTTTATGAAAATGTGACAAACTGCTCTGTTTTAAAATGGCCACAGTCCCTTGCATCAGTTTTCCTTTGATCATAGTTAAAATTAAACTTGTTATAAGTTTAGTGGAATATTTAAATTAAACGTGAATTCGCTTCTCATCACTATCTAGAGGATGCAAATTCGCTTTTGCTACTGGCGGACGGCGGCGATCGCTGTCGCATGCGCAATGTGACATGAAAAGTCAGATCGAAATATTTGGCGAACTCAAGCAGTGTGTAGTGTATTTGACAAGTGAAGGGCAGTGACGTCAGTACCACAATGTTCCACTATTTAATCTGAGAATATTCCATCATCCTCTATGTCACATTGCTCGCAGTACATGTTGCAGATTAGTTGCAGTCACCAATGTCACTTTTGAAGGAATAGTCGCCTTATGCAACACTAGTGCCCTGCCATCAACTCCCTAATTCGCCACTCTGGTAGGGCGAAGGCAAACATGCGAATTTGGAGCACTTCACCTAGTCGCATTCGCACCTTTGACACACTCCGCTGCTTTTTAAATTGCCGAAGTACCTGTGCACACACACGTAAAAACCTACGTCGCTTCGCAACTAGTGTAGTTGCAATTAGAAACACATCCCAAGGGGTGTGGACAAATAAATTTTAGCCAATCGGATTGTGTTTTTGTTATTGCTATTACGGTTCATTGGTCTACGCAGAAGTATGCGTTTGTGACTGTTCGCCTGTTCTACAAGTGTATTGAAGCAAATTCTCAACAATTGTTGGCGATGGGACTCGAATTGTCGCGAAGTCAACAACACATATGAATTCGGACTTTGCTGAATTACTCCCAGAGTGCATCCTTCTTCTTGCAATTTTAAATTTGAATACTGTGACATGGTTTATTCGGTTGTATTTGTCAGGAAAGGTTTCTCAGAAATAAAAATCATGAGAGTAACACCATGAAAAAAATATTTGGATTGTCATGGCAATTATTTCTATGCAGTACTTAGAAAAATGTTATCTTTCAAGTTGAGTTCCTGATTTGTATTACTCCATAGTTTTGCTCCTGGCCTTCTTTTAAATGTTAAGTAAACAATCCCCTGCTCTGTCCATTGTTTTCTATAAAACATTAGATAATCCGTAATCAGAAAATCCAATACATAAAGAATGGCATTAAAAACCAACTTAAAAAGACTAGTTTTACAAATTCCAGGTCAGACTATACACTGTATATCAATTATCTTTTTCTTAAATCACTGGTCCCTTAAATCGGACTAAATACCTCATATGTATGTGTTGTTTTAACCTCTCTATAAAAGATACTTGCAATAAATACAATATATATATATATATATATATAACAGATTTCTGTTGTCTTTTTTTTGTGCTGTTTTTGTGGGGAGCACTAGGTATTTTTATTAAAAAAAAATAAACAATTTTGTCACTGTAATAAGAAAGTGCTGCACTGTGAATGCCAAAACAGGGTTACTAATGGAATCTGTCAGTGGTTTCCCAGACATAAACATATGGTTTGGTTAACAGCTATCCTCAGAGCAATTTTATAAATTTCATTAGCCAAGGACAGCGAGTTTGTGATGCCGTACACACATTCTTAATACCAGACATCCTCTTTTTCTCACTTCTTCCTGCATCATTAAACATCTCAAGGCGATAATCATGCAATTCACATAGATAAAGGGTAAAGCTAACATGGATCATGTGGTGTCTGAGGTGACATACGTGTAAATTGAGTCTACCTTTCTACAGCTGTAGCATTAACGCAAGGTTTTATGCTGGATTTCTGTTTTATATGGATGTCAAATGCTAAATATTTACAATGCTAAATAATATAGCGGATCCTGTGGTAATGAACCGTCATAATTTACTGAGTAATAAACTGAATATTAAGCTACAAGTCTTAATTCAGTCCCACACTGACATTCTAGTGCACTTAATAGGATTTCTGAAAATAATACAACTTGTTTTTTGAAAACCAGTAGCTAATTGCCATTTATATCTATACATAAAAAGAAATATAAATTTGTAAAGAAATATATGTATGTGTCTGTTTTAGATTCACAGGACAATACAAATGACTGTTATACAAAGACTGATCCTCAAAACCGGTTTCATAATTATGAAGTGTAGTGTCTTGCAGAAGATGGCTAGGGATGGTTATAATGTCATTATTCCTTGGAAGCTGCCATATACTTGACAATAATTGTGATTTATAGTCTAAATGATTTCTGCCATTCTAGGATAAGGTACTATTATGTTTGACATCTTTTGAACTGGATATCCTTAATTATACAGATTGATGCAGTTAACATTCTGAAGAGTGCACAACTCTGCAAAATACAAAGGGACTCACTGTTTAAATGCCAAATAGTCATGTATAGATTTGAATTCACATCTATTTGCCACTTCCCCATGTTCGTTTATTGATTTGCTGACAGTGAATATGCGTCTAATTCTGGAGACTATGATAGTTGTGATCCTACAGAGCATTTTGGATCACTTTGCGTGCACTTCTACTATTGACTAAGGGGGTAATTCAGGAAAGAGCGAAGTTACCTTGCGATGCTTCTCATCAGTTTGCCGAGATGGGTACGCACTCCCTGGTCTCCGGCAAGCGGAGATCAGTGAACGCTTTAAAGGTACTTCGGCTCACCTCACAACCACTTGAAGCGTCTCGCCGAAGTACCTTTAAAGCGTTCGCTGATCTCCGCTTGCAGGAGACCAGGGAGCGTGTACCCATCTCGGTGAACTGATGAGAAGCATCGCAAGGTGACTTCACTCTTTCCTGAATTACCCCCTAAGTGGCGAAGTGTGTCAAAGGAGCGAATGCGACTAGGTGAACTGCTCGGAATTCACCTGTTTGGCTTCACCACTTCAGAATGTTGAATTAGGGGGCTGACGGCAGGGCTCCGTGTTCTACTGGTATCCGATTGACTACGCCACACAATGCATCTGACCGCTATCACTGCCCTCTGCTTCTTTGACAAGATGAGCCGCCGCTCATTGATGAGAAGTGAATTTGCAACTATTTTAGAGATGCAGCAAGTGAGATCTGGAATTGCAGCGAGGTGAATTCGACAGGTGAATTCATCCTTTAGTCAATGATGCCCAAAGACCCATCCATCTTAAAACGTTTCAGTAGAAGATTATTTTCCTTCCAAAACATTCAGAAAATAGACATTTTACCTTGCTGACAGCATAAGGCAGCGTTCCATACATTCAACTTTTACCACATTTTGTGCATTCTCCACAATTGGACGGCTTACCTACAACAGAGAAAAACATTCAGTACCAAGAGTGTTTAGCTATTTTCTGACAGATCACATTGTAAGACAATTAAAAGTAAGATTTAAGTCAGACTCCAAGTTATAAAAGTTAAATAAGAATTTGACTGGTTTATTGCAATTAAATTAGCACCAAATAGCACTAAAATATTGATATGGCTGACATCAATATTTATAAAGTCTCTTAAGACCTTTTTTTTTTATTGATGACAATTGATAGTTAGGTTGAAGGTGGTGAAAACCCATTATATTCTATGTAGGCAGTCCTGCAACTTTTCCCAAGTCAGATCTGGGGGGTAATTCAAGAAACAGCAAAGTTCTCTTGCGATGCATCTCATCAGTTCGCCAAGTCGGATACGCACTCCCTGGTCTCCTTCAAGCGGAGATCAGCGAAAGCTTTAAAGGTACTTCGGTTCGGCGTGGTGACTCGAGTGGTCGCAAGGTGAGCCCAAGTACCTTTAAAGCGTTCGCTGATCTCCGCTTGCATGAGACCAGGGAGCTCATACTCGACTAATAGAATCTCTTTCTTCTCTAGAGTTTGGAGAAAGTAAACAGTAAGCCATCTAAACTAATATGGAAACATGCTTTTAAGAGTTTGAAGAACTACCAGCAGCATCCAACACAATATCTACATTTTAACGTGAAACAAGCCTTGACATGGGGAAAAAGACAATCCGTTTTATAAAATCAAAGGGTTCAGAATCATGACTCCATTTCCATTTTCCTGAGTGTTTTACAGAATTCATTTGGACCTGAGTATGTGGACTACTGGGTTTGGAGCTGCTGGATGATGTCAATGGTGTCTTAAAGAAGAACTAAAGCTTGTTCCCTCTAGGGGTGGTTATTAAGGTCGAGGGGATGTTTACATATCACCTCCTTCACTCCAGCACTGCCTCCTGCTTCAAGATAGAGCCCGTCTTCTTTCCTCTAGTGCAGCATCACGATCCTTTTCTGGTTCAAGCCTCCTCTTCAACATTGCAGATTTTTTTTCTTCTGTGCATTTTGAGACATAGATTGAGCATGCACACAAGAAAGGAAATCAGCAATGCTGAAGAGGAAGCAGGAAGTGAAGAGGATTGTAACACTGGAACAGAAGAAAAGAAAATTGGCTCTATCTTGAAGCAGGAGGCAGTGCTGGAATGAAGGAATTCCACCCTCCCCCCCATAAGAATCACCCCTAGAGAAAATGAGCTTCAGTTATTTGACATTTCATTGTGCACTGAAAGCAACCACAGTCTGGATGACATTAGTACTGTCAGTAATATGGATGTTTAAGTGAAAATGTAAGTGTGGATGTATTGGATTTTCCTGACCAACCTAAATTGATAATTCATCTAAAAAGGTTCCCTCCCCTCTAGTGTTATCATTTTATTATTATCAGAGAATGTCTCTAGTAACCAACAAAAGCACATCTGTAAACAAAGTTCTGTCACCAACATAAGCAAAATATAGAAATTGGTAATTACCCTCATTCCAGGAATTGAAAGGGTATTTTTCAGCCTGTATTTGCCATCCTTCTGGGGGTACGTATAGAGCAAAACATCATTCATCTAGGAAAATATTAAAAGAAATAGAGAAAATAAATTGTCATTTAGAAGTGGCTCTTCAGCAAATAGATTACATATTAGAGAATTGGTAAATTGGGTTTGGTAAAAAAAAAAAATCCGACTAAAGACGGAAGCGTTTTTTTCTACAATAAATGAAAATTTGCTCATATAAATCATTTTCAGTTTTCTTACAAGAGACATAACAATGCGACAACCCACGTTGTAATAAGGACAGCAATAGAAACCACCATGAGAAGTGATGATTTCTTGGAGAAAATACACCAATTCTTATTACGAACCTCAGGACATGTCTATTGACCTTCCTAATTATTCTTGATCTTTCTTACTTAACTAATGAACATTTCTGTTGTCAGCGCACTGCATTTAAGCTGCTATTTATACGTATATTCACGGTGGCACATTAGCCCTACTCATGGGCCTTTTAGGCATTAATATATGGCCCATTCACTGCACTCATCCCACTGCCAAGGAAAACACAGGGTGTCTATGAATAAAATAATAATGAAAAGAGGTCCTTTTACCAGCTGATTAATAAGTTGGCTTCTTAGGAGTCTTAGGGGCTCATTATTACCTTGTCCCACTAATGTGCAAAACAAGTATAACAAATTTTCCCCACTCTAACTAACTTTCTGTTCTTGAAAATTAAAGGGGAACTATAGTCAAATTAATCTTTACATATGCAGTACTATACTTTAGTGAGAAGTGTTTCTCCCCTGAAGATGTTTCATGTGACACAGAATGATTGAGTAGGCAGCACTGATAAAGTCCTGCACCAGGAAATGTGTGTGATGTGTACTGGCCAGTTTTCCATGAAAAGGTACCCTCCTCCGAACAATTTTGCCCTACTTACTACTTAGCACATGTGCACAAGTCAGCTTTCACTCTTCCAACTTAATTTATGAGGCTAAAAGGTCAGCACACTGCTTAACCAATAGCAGTCAGGCAGCTTTTTCTTCTCATGTTGCCTGACTTGCAGAACAGAAAGAGGAGGGGAAGCTGGGGGTAGAAAATGTCAGCTCACAGGAAAACTAATTAAGGGAAACAAACAGAAAGTGTTATTTCTTCCCTAAATGTTTTTTAACTATTTGTGTCAGCATTTGGCTTAGTATAAAAGAGTTTTATATGTATGTGTGCAGTTTTATCAGCACTATAGTGCTCCTTTAACATACATATATAATCATAGTGCCCCTCCAATCACAGAGAAGCTAATTAAAGATGCTATCAGTAAATAAGACAGTAACAACCTATCCTTGCTGTCATTGCTGTCTTCATGTTAAAGATATAATGACACATTAGAGTGAAATACAGGGTTAACTTTGGGGGGTTTGACCACTCCGCTGCACTGGGGTTACTATACGAAGCATTGTGGCAACCTTTCCCTGCCAGGCAGTCCCAACACAGGTAGGTCATTTTTCTTTTTTGTATGGAGAGGCTAGTAAGAAATCTGCTTCAGGGGACATAATAATGTTATTATCAGTGATATAATTCATCTAGTTTTTCATCCAGTTAAAGAAACGTCCACCGGTTTGATTTCCTTTTAATCTCTCCCTTTGTCCTTCTGAAATGTTTTCTGGTCTCCCCAGCCAGCAGGGCAGGAAATGTTATCAGTAGAATCCCGACACGAGCCTTTTTTTACCCCCAGTTTTTTTTGTTTTTAATCTTTCCTGGATATTGTACATCTTCCTTTTAGATTCGGAGACTGTAGAATCCCAACCATAAAATGAAACAAGAAGCTTGTCCTTTTCTAAACGAATCACTTTTTTTTTCTCAAGACTTCACTATGTTGTTATATTTCTATTCCACCCCCCCCCCAAAAAAAAACAAACAAATAATGCATTTTTTTCTGTAATTTACTATAAATTGAATGAGTGAGATTTAAAAGTGAGAAATAAATATTTCATTTTAAAACATTACCAGATTATATACAAACAAAAAAAAAACCTCAATATAATCAGTGACTTCCATTTCTGTATTATTTAATATTCCTTTAGACAGTGATATTTCTCATATGACATGTAATCATACAAATCAATTCTAAAACAACAAACAGCCCATCAAATGACAGATGAACCCATGGAAATATTGTTTCAGAACAGGAAATCAAAAGTGCATTTTAC